>JAOWBJ010067460.1:0-10156 GCA_028566335.1 Monarda citriodora
CTTCTTGGTTCATCCACTGATTTTCTACTCAAAAACACATATTTCCATATAAACTGCATGATTAAAAGATTAAAATGACTCTAAAAACAAGTAATAAAAACTAGCCTATCAGTCTACCATCTCATGAAAGCCAGAAAAACCGAACTTGGAAAGAATTTGAGCTTCAGTTTTCTTCAATTGTTCTCAACCTGCCTCATCCATCGCAATGAAAATTTTGTAGAACTCCGTGCATCTAGTCTTTGCATACTCGAGAAGCTCAGAAAATCTCTCCTTCATATCGGCATCGAGTTCTATATTGGCAAAGTGCTTGGCTATATCAGCTTGAAGCGACCTCTTTTCTAGAGCGAGTAGAGTCGCTTGACCTTCTCCACCAGTGGAAGCGGTGGGAATTTCCAGATCTTCATCATCGGGAAACCTTCCAAAATTGAGCATATTTTCTTCACCTTCCAGGAAAGACAAATACTCATCTCCTTCTCCTCCTAACTCTGCTCCTTCTTCTTCAAGTGGATCTTGCATTATGGCCTTGCTCTTGTTGACGGCAGCTTGAAGGGCGAGAGCATCTTTCTCTTCTCGAGTGGATTTCTCGATAGCGGAAATGTCCAGAGCGGACACTTCCCTAGCGACATTAAGTATCGAATCTGCTCCCGAATGCGCTTCCGCTTCGGCATTCTTATCTGCTTCGCTTACTTCTTCTCCGCTTGCATCCATCCTCTCTTCACTTTCTTTCTCTCCAAACAACTCCTCTTCCTCCTTTTCCTTCTCCCCTTCTTCTCTCTCCTCTTCTAAAACTTCCTCTTCTTCGCTTGAGCTAGACTCGCTCGCCTTAAATTCACTTGACTTAGAATCGCTTGCCTCCGATTCGCTTGACACATAGGTGTAGAGCGGCTCAACATTAAGAACGGGCTCCTTGACAATCAGCCTCTTCTGCCTTTGCACAAGCGGCACGTTATCCTCATCATCCTCTTCCTCCGGATCTTCAACAATCGGCTCCTTTGCACGCTTGGATTGCTTCTTTTGCTTCTTGGCAGGCGAAACGACTTTCTCCGCTTCGGACATCTCGACTTGAGCGACTACAAGCAGATCGCTTATGATCTCATCTTCGTTGTCTTTGTAGAGCGATCTCTTGGATGGAACATAAGAGAAGCGAGAGTCAAAGAATGCTCCCTTCGACTCCTGAAGCCTGAGCATAGCGACTGAGATCGCATTCCCATAGCGGATAGTGGTGTTGGTTGAGAATGAAAATTGCCCTTTCCTCTGCACTTCCTTGGCGGCAGCTTCAAACCTCTAGCTAACTACGAACTTAGCCAAGTTGTACTCTGTTCCCTTCAACTCATCTATCAAAGCACACAACACTCTTAGCTTTGATTTTGATACGATAGTGTGGCTTTCAACGTGGCTAAACAGAATTTTTGTGACCGTATCACACAACTTCTTGAAAATGGGCTTGAGATGCTTTGTGTGGGTCTTCCCTGTAACATACATGTCATTTGGATCCTCCGAAAACCTCCTAAGCATCACCGTGAGTTCGTCACTCCCCACTCTCTCGACATCTAATCCCGTCGAGCGAAGACCAAGCGCTTCCGTAACCTCCGATAATTTTAGGGGAGTGGAGATTCTAGATTGAGGGTGATCAGGGTTTAAGCACGATAGGGATGTGGATTTTGTTAGCTCGTTGAGATTCCCGAAGAACAACGATTGGGATAGGATATATGTGGTGTGGGGTGCTTGTGAGGAATGTATCGAGTTTGGCTAGGGTGATGGATTTCCCAATAACACCATTGACGGTGTTGAAGGATTCCATGGAGATGTGGGGTTCAACAAGGATTCATTCCTTGAGTTCGGGTTGCTCAGCCCTAACAAGGTTGAAGACGACAGCGGGTTTGTTTTTGGGTGCCATTTCAGAGATTGGGACTGGTTTGGTGAAGCTTTAAGAGAATAAAATTGGCGACTGTAAGGATTTCGTAAGGGTGGAGAGGTTGATGACTTATGCGAGAAGAAGATAGTGAAATTTGAATTTTTAGGTTGGGTTTATATAGGGTGAGAGATGGTCCGTTGGATAGAGATGTGACTATTAGGATTCACGGTCGTGATTTGGGCGGATAATAAGACAAGAATTTCAAGAGGTGTGAGTAGGTGAAAGGTGAACGGTTGAGATCTCCCCTAAAATCGTACGGTTAAGGATTTAGTGGGAGTACGTGTCTGCACAGTGTAAAGTACCTGCAAAAAGCGCACTGTGTCAGCGCATTTAATGAGCACAATCGCTTAAAGATTTTCCACTTCAGCGATCTTTGGAGCGATTTTCTCGAGCGATTCGCTTGAGAATTCTCGAGCAATTCGCTTGAGATCTTCTCGAGCGAGAATTTCTTGAGCGATTCGCTTGAGATCTTCTCGAGCGATAATTTCTTGAGCGATTCATTTGAAATTTTCTCGAGCGAGGATTTTTCAAGCGATCCGCTTAGGAATTTCTCGAGCGAAGTTCGCTAGAGCTTTTGTTTAGCGATTTTTGTTAAAGCGATTTTTCTTACAAGCGATTTCAGCTAGTCTCTCGAGCATCAATTTTGAAGAGATTTTGCATGAATTACTCGAGTGACTTTTTATCAGATAATATTCAATTCCAATAAAAAATGCTTAACACATTTAAGAGCGATAATATTAAAGCAACTAATGTAAAGTGATTACTTTGTTCTCTGAGAACATTTAGTTGAATCGCTTTGTTTAGGAGAATTTTTATGAACTTCGAGAGCGACCCGCTTTTTCAGGGCCTGCAGAGCGTAGTGTCTTTCTCTCAAGTAAAAATCTCTATTATTATAAGCGTCAACACTTTACTGATTTTCAATTAATAATGTGAAATTCTCAAGGAAATTTTCACAAAATTAATTTACTTCGAATGGAGATAGGGAAAGAGGACTTACTGATCAATCGAATATCGTAATTCGATTGATACCTCTATGAAGCGTCTTTGACAAAGCGGTATGTTGGACCTGCTTGTCAAGTTCCTGGATCGAGCGACTTTCTTCGAGCGGCTTTCTTCGAGCGATCTTCTTCCCATTTCCGCTTCATCTTCATCCCCTTAAATCCTCAACCGAGAACGTTCCCCCTTAACTAAATATCCAACAGTCTCTTCTGGGAAACCATTCCGCTTACTCTCCTAGATCCACCTTATCCTCTTCAGGGTCTAGGAAACCCAATTCAACACACAATATATTGAAGCGATCTTGTGTGAGCGGTTTTGTGAAGATGTCCGCTCGCTGTATGTTGGTGTGAATCTTGACCACTTTGACATCCTTCTTTTCCACATGATCCTTTATGAAGTGATGTCTTATCTCGATGTGCTTGCATCTTGAATGTAGAATTGGATTTACGGTCATCGAGATAGCACTTGTGCTGTCACAGAAGATAGGAGTTTCTTTGGCCTCTATGTTGTAATCCATGAGTTGATGCTTGAGCCAAAGAACTTGTGAGCAGCAGCTTCCAGCGGCCATATATTCCGCTTCAGTGGTCGAAGTCACTACGCTTGTTTGCTTCTTTGAGAACCAAGAAACAAGCTTATTTCCAAGAAATTGGCACGTTTGGGTTGCTGATTTTCTATTGATTTTGCAGGTGCCAAAATCTGCATCGGAGTATCTGCTAAGCTCCAAACCATCTTCCATTGGATATCAGAGACCTAAGTTAATGGTCCCCTTCAAATACTTCAAGATGGTTCTAGCGGCCTCCAAATGATATTGCTTGGGATCGCTTTGAAATCTAGCACACACTCCAACTGCATAAGCGATGTCGGGGCGGCATGCAGTGAGGTACAATAGCGATCCAATAAGGGCTCTATATTCAATTGAATTCACCGCTTTGCCATCCGGATCGGAGTGAATTTTCCAAGTTGGGCTCATAGGGACACTTACTGTCCGTTCCTTCTCTACTCCGAACCTTGCAAGCATTTCTCTTGTGTACTTCGCTTGATTGATGAAAATCCCTTCTTTCATTTGCTTGACTTGGAGCCCTAGGAAGCATGACATCTTTCCCATCATGGACATTTCATACTTCTGCTTCATGAGTGCAGCAAAATTATCTCCGAAAGCTGGATTAGTGGAACCGAAGATGATATCATCAACATATATTTGCACCCATAAAGTATCATCTCCTTCAGTGATTGTGAATAGTGTCATGACCACACTTCCTTTCTTAAATCCACTTTCAACTAGGAATGTAGAGAGTGTATCATACCAAGCTCTAGGTGCTTGCTTCAGTCCATAGAGTGCTTTCTTCATCCTTTAGCACTCCATTTAGGAAGGCACTCTTGACATCCATTTGATAGACAACAAACCCTTTGGTTGCGGTGAATGCAAAAAATAATCTTATAGCTTCAATCCGTGCTACAGGATCGAAAGTCTCTTCATAGTCGATCTCTAATTGCTGACAATATCCCTTGGCAACACACCTTACTTTGTTGCGAACTAACACGTGATCTTGGTCAGTCTTATTCTTGTAAACCCATTTGAGGTCGATCAGATTCTGGTGCTTGGGACGATCGACTAGCTCCCAAACTTCATTCCGCTTGAACTCGTTCAACTCCGCTTGCATGGCATCAATCCAATTTGGGTCGACAAGCGCTTCTACTATGGATGTTGGCTCAATGGATGAGAGAAAGCAACTGAAGAGGCAGCTTTCTCCATGATGAAGGGTTCCACGCGTCCAAACTCCAACATTTAGATCACCGATGATTTGAGTCGGATCGTGGTTTCGAAGCCATAACCTCCTTTGAGTGAGTTCAATCTCTGCTTCACTTTCCCTTGCTGCTTAAATGCCACTGCTTAGCTTTTGAACTGAGGCTCCCTCACCATTAACAGCGTGTGAGGTCAAAGGATCGTCTAGAGAAGTTGGGCGCTCTTCAACCTCAGGCAGATGACTTGGATCCTGCTCAGGGTCTTCATTCTCTTGAGGGATAGCGGGGATTTGAACTTCCTTTGACTTCGAGCAGGTCTCAGGACCAGTCGAGCGACCTTCAGAATCCGCTTGATCGAGATTCAAGCGACTAAGCGGCAGTTCAACATCACTTGAGCGATTTCCTATTTCCTGCACATTCTTGAAGATAGCTTCGTAAAAAACAACATGAGGTGTTTCCTCCACAACAAGAGTTTGACAATTGTAAACTCTATAAGCCTTGCTGGTCAGGGAAACCGCTTGGGTTTTTGGCCTATAAACTCTTGGTCTATTGTGAGAGTGAGTCTCACAATAGCATGTGCATGCGTGCATATCGCTAGGTTGAGCAATTTTCCCGGACCGAAAATCGCTTGGCCTTCTTCGCTGAGCGAAGTCGCCACCATAGCAATACCTTTGTGAGCGAAAGGTACGTGACGATTCATCCTCGGCATAGCGCCAAACTTGGTAAGGGACTGGGTCAAAGCAATAATTCCGTTTTCTATAAAAACTCGCTTGACCTTGAAATTCCGCTCGTGAATAAGCGCGCTTTTGAATACGCTTGTAAGCGGGCTTCCTTCCTCCCTGATTAGCAACTTGCTTTTTGGCCTTGGAAGGAGCATTCCGCTTAGGCCTCTCTTGGTCCTTGGCCTTATTCATTTTCAGCCAGTCACTCCCTTTTGGTTTCAAAACGGTTTTGGGAGGATAGGTCGGAATTTCCTTCTCATTTCCTTTACCGGCATGTATCGGAGCGGCAATGGGCTTTTCCGATACATTCATTGAAGCTTTTACAAATATAGGACCGGTAGAGGTAGATGGTTTATTGGGAACAACAACATACCCAATCCCTTACTTTGAGCCATGAGGCAGAAGAAAATTGCTCAATTCTCTTACTAGCTTGAGATGCATCGTAAAGAGATTTGAGTTTAAAGGTTAAGTGTTTTTCACACCCTTGAGCAGTCTCCAAATGCTTTTGGAGGTCGCTAAGCTTGCTTCTCAAATCGCTTAGCTCTTTATCACTCCGAGCGATTTGATCCGCTTGCTTGGCATTTTCTAAGCGACTTTCGGAGAGCTGACGCTCAAGTTTGCTTAGACTCACTTGCAGCACCTTGTAGTCATGGTGCTCACAAGCGACTATACTTTGCTTTCCCTTGAGCGTTTCGAGCTCTTGGGTCAGCTTCGTATTGTCGCTCATGTAGCGACTTACAAGAGTCTGCGATGCTTGGTGATTTTCAACTAAGTTGAGATAATCACCCAGCAGCTCATTGTCGAAAAGTGAATCGGTATCATCCTTATTTTCCTGAGGAATCTCCGATACACTTTGCACGTGTGCAAGTGTAATTGACAAGTCTAGGTTTTCACAGGTAATTGCATCGTCAGCTGCTTCGGAGTTGTTGTCGCTCATAGCCATGGATTGAACTCAGGCTCTTCCTCATCAAATACTAGCATCCCCATATCAAGCGACAATTGGGTCACTTCAGCTTCATCATCGGTGAACTGATCCTCATCATGGTTCACTCCATCTATTGGGGCTGATGCTTCCACCGCAATGTAGGCCTTGCGGGAATTTTGTCGTGCCTTGATCTCCTCTCGCTCTTTTTCTGATAGCGAGGGGCACTCTGACTTATAATGGCCTATCTTCTGGCACTCATAGCATTTGACGATATATTTTACTCCAGATGATCCTCGAGCGGCACATGACTCCGGTTTCCCTTTGCTTGGCAAGCGACAGGACGGTCCTTGCTGCTTATTATAGAAACGCTTGTATTTGGCAGCACGAGCATTTGACGTGTTGAATCCTCTCATCAGTGGAAGAATGAACTCTTTCTATTCTTCCTTCGACATATCTGCTATGTCACCATGGGAGAAGGCGCAAGATGAATCTGTTTTACTGCTTTCAGCGGCTTTGAACGCGAGGCCCTTCTCGAGCGGATTTGTCGTTTCTTCCTCTTCAGCTTCCTTGAGTTCCTTCTTGTTGATATGGAACTCCATCGCTTTGAAATCCGAAAACAAAGCCTCGGGAGATTGAGCACCGAGATCCTTGTTGAAGAAGCAATTCTCCTTAATCGTTTGCCACTTTCCAGAGAGTCCATGGCAAATCTTTGTGTTGATTTCCTTGTGAGATAACTCCTTGCCGAGAGTGGCAAGCGTGGTGACAAGATTCAATACTCAGGTCTCGAAAGCCTCCATGCTTTCATTTGCTTCATCGCTAATGCCTCAAATTCTCTCATGAGAACAGATAACTTGTTCTCCTTGATCTTCTCGGTTCCACGTGAGAGGAGGGATATGGTTTCCCACATTTCCTTAGCTGTTTTACATTTCATGATCCTTGCTAGATGAGCATCAGATACTGTAGACCGGATCACGTTCCGTGCGACTCGATCAAGATTTTCCACTTTAAAATCTGCAGCAGTGAATTCCTTGTGTGGCTTTTCGGTATATGTCGCTATAGCTAATCCCTCTCCTGTAATAGCAAGCTTCATAATTTTTATGGGACCGTTAGTAATAACTTCCCACATCCAGTCATGGAGAGAGGCTAGATGAGACTCCACTCAGAAACTCCAAGTGTTATATCCTTCTACTGTAAACTGGGGTAGCGAACCTGTAGAGCTCATCTAGGGAAACCATTAATAATATGTAGTATAGTTGTGTGTAAGATTAATGCAAGTTTTCTCAAAGATCATCTCAAAAGAACACAACCGTGTCACTTTAAAAGTGTTTAAAGCGGCACCGATATACAGAACAGTAGTTCAAATGAACTCCTGCTCTGATACCACTTGTTGGCTCGTTAGCACTAACACACGTAGAGGGGTGGGGGTGAATACGTGTGTAGAGGTTTGATCTCTTTTTCAAATTTTAGTGCGAATTATGAAAACTGCTCTTAAGTGAGAAGAATCGCTTAAGGCAAGACCGAGCGACTTTTTCCAAGCAGATTCGCTAAGCGGAAAAGGTCGCTTGCTCAGAGCTTTAGGCGAGCGGAATTTTGGTGAGCAGAAAAGTGCTAAGTGAGAGAAACTCTTGCTTTACTTAAATCGTGTGATTTCGCTTAAGTGAGTGTGCGTATATGCAATAACCAAAGCGATAAATAAAATTATAAGTAAAGTACAGAAAGTAAAGGACACAAGCGATTTATAGTGGTTCGGTGATGAAACAACTACGTCCACTCTTCTTCCAAACTAGGAAGGAATATCACTAACAACAACCGTTAGCAACCCAGTACTTCAGTCCACCAAAAGGACAGTTAGCGAATTCAGTCTCGCTAGGGACAAACAAGTGAATTCAGTCTCACTGGGGACAGTCAAGTGAATTCAGTCTCACTTGGGGACATGAAGGTTTTATTTCTTACACAACGGCGTCTCTTTAACTACAAGATAACCTTTTGACAGTGAGTACAAAGAAAAGATATAGTTATCTTCTTCCTAAGTGTTCAAGTGAGAAACAAGAACACTTAAGGTATGTGGATCTACTGAATCTTAGAACACGAGTAGTTCTAAGGAACTCAACTATACAACTCTAAATACAAAGAATATTTCTGAGTTCTAACTTAGAGTTGAAGAAATTCGAGAGTAGAAAGCTTGAGAATTTTTCGCAAAGTTTCGGCTTTGATTGCGTGATTTGAGTTACTCTCTGAGTTCTGATCTTCAATATTTATAGAAGACATGGATGATATGACCGTTAGAGAGAAGCCATTTATCCAACGTCTCTTCCTCAATAATTTTTGAAATCCGCAAATTTGATTGGTTTAGGTTGCAGACTTGTCTTCTTTCTGCAATCAATCTTGTACTATGTTGTACTATGAGATTTGCAATCTTGACCTGCAGAGCAGTTGGCCTACCGTGCGCATCCACGTGTCTCTGTGGCACTATCTCTCATTAAATGCAGCGCAGAATATCCTCGCTTGAGCAGTAGCTTCACATGAAGTGAACTCTTAGTCTTCAGTGCTTTGTCGGAGCTTTTGTGAGCTTTTAAGACTTGGAACATTCTCTGAGCAGATTCTCTTTGTGAGCGTCTCTTGAAGGAATCTCGCCTGGATGAACTTGCTTGACTAATCTGCTCGGCCAAATATCGCTTGAAGAAACTCGCTTGAAGTGTCTTCATTTGGCTCTTGTTCCTTGCTTGAAAAATGGCTCTTGACAAACTCGCTTGAAGATTTCCGCTTTGAAGTATATCGCTTGAGCTCTGCTGCTTGGAGATCTTCCTTGAAATCTTCACTTCAAGAATTCCGCTTGAGAAAATATCGCTTGGACACTTCTCGCTTGAAATGGAGTTCTTGAGTGACTGCACTGGAACCGCTTGGCCAACCTAGTCGCTAGCAAGAAAATCGCTACGACTTGAAAATTCGCTCGGTAAAAACACTTGAGAAAAATTAAAGCTCCCTGACAAGTGAACTTTTCTAAATACATGAAAATTTACAAGTGTCCTACCTCTAAGGGGATTTATAAGATAATTAAGACTATGAATAATTAGCTAAGTGGCTTTGGTATAATCAAAACAATTAATGAATTTAATTAATATTAAATTCCTCCTTAACTAAATATCTCAACACTAATAACTGAATGAAAAAAACAAATTAATCTTAACTCCTAAAAAATACAGAAATCAATAGACCAAATTGAAAATAATTAAATCTAAGTTGTAAAAAAGCAAAACAATAAATTAAGGCAAACAACTAAATTGAAATTAAAAAGCAAAGCGAAGAACTAATTAGGGAAATCAAACGCTTGAATTGAACGACGTAACGAAAGTTGAATCTCCACAATGTCTTGAATTCTTAAAAGCAATAATAAAAATAATCTAAGAGTTTAGAGAGAGAAATATAAAGTAAAAGCAGTCTAAAATTCGTGTGCTAAAGTGTACAAAGAGGTAAGGTTGAACCCATATTTATAGTTGTCAAAATCCTAAGTAGATAAAGAAACAAATCCTCTTTTTCTTCATTCTCTTATTCTCTTTCCACCTCATTTTCTTCTTCCACTCACTCTTCACTTTTCTTCTCAATTTGCTCATTTTAATATCACTTCGACCTAAACTCAGCAATTACAAAATAAAACATAAAAGAGTACAAGAACACACATAAAGTACGAAAACAAGACAAAACACACACCAAACGAACTATAAAAATAGACACAAAACTCACACAAACAAATCCTCCACATATAATCCCTTGCTTGTCCTTCAGCAAACTACTCAACAAACATAGACAACAATTAAATTGTCTCTAAATCATGAAGTTTAACCAAAGATACAC
>JAOWBJ010067568.1:0-10154 GCA_028566335.1 Monarda citriodora
CGAGCACTGTCCAGAAAGGTACTGAGAACTGGATATTACTGGCCAACATTGACTCACGATGCAACCGAACTGGTTAAAAGCTGCCCGCAATGCCAAATACACGCCAACGTGCCAAGGCTGCCGCAAACTGAGCTCGCTAGCATGCAGAGCCCGTGGCCCTTCATGCAGTGGGGGATCGACATTGTCGGACCCTTTGACAAGGCAAAGGGGCAATTGAAATTCCTGATTGTGGCGATCGATTATTTCACAAAGTGGGTGGAGGCCGAGCCGCTGGCGAAAATCACGAGCCAAAACGCCCGCAACTTTGTGTGGAAAAATATCGTCTGCCGATTTGGGATACCACGTGTCCTAGTCTCGGACAATGGAACTCAGTTCACTGATAGAGTCTTTCGAGAATGGTGTGAAGACCTCAACATCCAACAAAGATTCACCTCCGTGGCATATCCTCAAGCCAATGGACAAACAGAGGTCACCAATAGGACCATCGTGAACGGACTAAGGACTCGACTGGGACGAGCAAAAGGACTATGGGTGGAGAATTTGCCAAATGTCCTATGGTCATATCGAACGACGCCCCGAACCTCACACGGAGAGACCCCATATAGTCTATCCTATGGAACCGAGGCTGTCATACCAGTCGAGATTGGAGTACCGAGCTCTCGCATGATACACTTCTCTGAAGAGGATAATGATAAGAACCTCCGGGCGAACCTAGACCTGTTGGAAGAAAAGAGACTGCTCGCCTTCATCAAAGAAGCCCGCTACAAACAACAAGTAGCTCGCTATTACAACCGCCGAGTCAAACACAAGTACTTCCAAATAGGAGACTTTGTACTCCGCAACAATGAAGTCAGTAAAGCTGAAAAACTCGGAAAATTGGAAGCCACATGGGAGGGACCGTACCAGATCGCAGAAGATCTGGGCAAAGGTTCATATAAGCTCGTGCTTTTATCTGGTGAGCTCGTACCCCGCACTTGGCACATTTCCAACTTAAAAAAGTTTTATGTATAAGTGGGCGATTTTAGGGTAAACATGTAGCGTTGCATGGATAGAGCTTCATGTAAACACTTCTTTTAAAAGAAATTCCGATCTTTTTAATAAAATATGCATTATTCATTCATGCGTCTCATCTATATTCTGCATGCCCCACTTATACATAAAATTTCACATCCACTCTCTGAGGCTGGCCACCTCATAAGAGAAAACTCCGGACATATAAACCCAAACAAAAGGTTTAAAGTCCCAATGGAGAATCTAATACTTCGAAAAAGCTTTGACCTATGTCATTGCGAACAAGAAGTAAAAATCATCAAAACAGTAGCATCGGATGGTCGCTACAAATAAGAGGTAAAACAAGCTTCGAAAGAGCTAAGACTTCGGTCAAAGCAAAGAAGAAGCTAGAGAATACTTCAAACAAACAAATTATTTTGCGAAAAATGAGTAAATTGCAATATCGATTGCGAACCAGTTTATTACAGGACAGATTGGTATACAACGATAAGAAAACTATCTAGCTATTCAAGTCCTATCCGACCTATTATCAGGGCTAAAGCTAAGCCACAGGTCTCCAAAATCCTGGGGAACGGAGAAATCGTAATTCAACAGAGTGTCCAAACTCATGCCGCGACTCGACCTCGACCACCTCCGCGACCTCTAGTTCCACGACCTGATCCACCCCGACCAAGAGCAGGCTAAGATCGCTGTGCAGATTGAGCTCGCTGAGGAATAGTGGGACGAACAGGTCTCCGAACAGCCATTGAAGTAGACAGACCAGCCTCATCGTCAGAAAAGCATGCTCGCACAAGCTTCTGCAGGGATGGGTACTTGTCCAGAATAACAGTATAGTACCCAGCAATATCCCTCAACTCCAGCAGCTTCTCATGCAAGATAAGAGGTTCGGGTTCCGCACTTCGCGCATACTCAACACATGCGTTGACCTTTTTTCCGAACCTTTGAGATCGGGACACCTCCAGTCCGCTTCACAAATAGGTCATATGCCATGACCTCCTGGTCCATCAACTTGAATTCTTTGTCAGTCTCCGCCAACTCCTTCTTCTTCCGCCGGAATTTGTCCTGGAGCAAAGTATAACGAGCATGCAGCTCGTCATATTTCACTTGAGCAGCCCTCTCTGCTCGATCATACTCAGCTCTCCAGTGAACGGCCTCCCTAGTAAGGTCGCACGATGCACTCGTGCTAGCAGGAACTATGGCAAGGGAATTCGAGAATTTGTTCTTCCAAAGCGTAGCCTCATTCTGCGCGACCGCAAGGGCATCCTCAAGCTCGTTTATCCGTTGGTAAAAGGGTGAAGCGTCAAACATCTCGGGAGAAGGAGACTGATAAAAAAGGCATAAAATAAAGAACAGAGATTCAGAAAAGGACATTTCATTAATATCAACAAAGCAGTGTCCGAGTGACACTGTAAATACAAGCTAAGATAGGAAAAGGGAAACGACAAAGAAGAGGCTAAATTCAAACCCTCTCCTCGGGTTCAACAACAGTCTCTTTCCTATGCTCTCCCTCATCCCTCGCAGCTCGCTCCGCCCCGGCTCGGCCATATGCAGCAAAAAGGTCCTCGTCCCGATCAATAGTCACGGCCTGGATGTCCCTGGTCGTCAAAAGATCATTGACCGACCCAAGCTCCTTGAGCAGGAGAGACTCCGTCAGCAAGTTCTTGACCTCCTCGGCGAGGAGCTCATTCACCTCCTTCGAAGACCGCTGGGTCACCTGGAACTTGGAAATATCCAAGTCCGGAAAGTCCTCGCGAGCAACCTTCAGTGCGTCATAGGCGATGTTCTCGCCTATGACGGAGCCAGCTACTGACGCCAGCCTACTGAAACGATCAGACAAAAGGAACCTCTCCGTAAATGCTCTCAGGAGTGGCCCTTGAGCCGCCACCATTGAAGCTCGAAGGTCGGCCTTCTCCTTCGCATTCTCCTCTGCTTCGGCCCGGGCAGCAGCGACCTCCTTGCGAGCCAACACCTCCGCCGAAGAGAGAACCGGGACAGACATGTTGAATGCATCTTCTAGAGGCACAGTAGCGATCACATCGCCAACGGTCAAATCCCTTCTCTTCCGCTTGAGCGTAGTCTCCGAAGGATCGGACGCCTCAAGAAGAGGAGACATCCCCTCATCAATCGGGCCCGAGCTCGATTGAGAAAAAGCCAACTCGCTCGCCGGTCGCTTACCAGCAGCCTTCTTTGAGATCTCCACTCGAGAAACGCCCACTATAAAACAGAGACGAAGACAAACGATTTACAAAATAGCGCAAAGGTATATCGCAGAACACAGCGAAGAGTAAACCCTTACCCCCATACTTCCCCTCCAACTTTCTTTCAAGACTGGGGTACTGATTTCCAGGGGTCAAGCGATCCAGCGCACCAGTCTGCCAACCGAACTCTGGTACGCCAGCATCCTCCGCACGAACAAAGAAAAACTTTGCGTGCCACCTCTGGATCTTGTTCGGAAGATCGAATTTGAGGCCACGATGAGGAGTGACATAATACCAGCTCGCCGAAGCCTTAAAGGTAAAAAAATGAAGAATCATATCCCGAGTCATCGACCCGTCGGCCTCAGACTCCAAAAGGGATAGATGGTTAAAAGAATTAGGGGTTAATTGCCCTAATGGCATCTGGTGAATAATCAAGAAGTCCCTCAATCCTTCAGACAGAGGGAAACGAAGACCGCTCCTAAGCGAGTCCTCATAGACGGTTACAAACCCAAGAGGTGGACAACAAGCGCAATCCTCCGGGCCGGGAATGATAAACGGAAGATCTGGCGGCAAAATTGACACTATAGCCCTAACGGCATTCCAGTCAACGGAGGAAGTATAACTATCTACATTTCCAAACCCTTCGCCCCAGTATACACAACACGCGAAGGTTTATACTTCATCTGCCGTGTCAGATGAACGTTCACGGGTTCCGGTTCTCACGTGCTTCTATCGAGAAACCAACCTTAACGGCAGACTTGGAAGAAAGGGAAGACATACTTACTTTCAATTTGGCGGGAGAACTACGATCAATGAACAGAAGACGCAAAGATTTGTCGCCGGAAACTTCAAACGAGAGAGACGAAATTCGGGAGTTCTATCGCAGAAAAAGTGCTAAGTATGGAAAGAAATGGCAAGTGTCCTTCCCATATACACTTCAAAAATCGACTTTACGACGTGTCGTTCCGCTACTGGGCCGCGCGTCTCGGAATCCCAACCGGTGCATTTAATGCAAAGTAACTGACATAGTGTCAGTGCGAAAGGCGCGTCCCTTCAGCTTCTGGATCGGACTTCGCAAGCTCGCGTCTCTTCGACGGTGGCAACCAATTTGCGGACACACCTCTTTTCAGTGGGGTAAGTTCGCAAGCTCGCGTCTCTTCGACGGGGGCAACCAATTTGCGGACACACCTCTTTTCAGCGGGGTAAGATCGCGAGCTCGCGTCTCTTCGACGGGGGCAACCAATTTGCGGACACACCTCTTTTCAGCAGGGTAAGTTCGCAAGCTCGCGTCTCTTCGACGGGGGCAACCAATTTGCGGACACACCTCTTTTCAGCGGGGTAAGTTCGCAAGCTCGCGTCTCTTCGACGGGGGCAACCAATTTGCGGCCACACCTCTTTTCAGCGGGGTAAGTTCGCAAGCTCGCGTCTCTCTGACGGGGGCAACCATTTTGAAAGCACATCTCTTTTCAACGGGGTAATTCTACAAGCTCGCGCCCACTTCAATAGGGCAACCAATGCGAAATCAACCATCTATCCTCCTCCCTACCTCTCTATGCGAGGGGGGGGGGGGGAGTGATAGGATACGGCCCAATACCTAGGCCTAAGCACGAGGCCCAATAATCTTGGACCCCAACAACAGCTTGACCCAACGCTATCAGGCTCAAACATAAGGCCTAAGAGATCGCAGCCCGCCATGCGGCCTAGTCTGCCAGGGGCTCAGTCCGCAACACCGGCCAGCTCATTCCGGACTCCGAACTGCTTATGAGCTCCTACTCTAAATCCTACTCCAAGCCTATCCTCTGAAGATATTTTAGAGAGATATGGATTCAGATACATCTTATGTAAATGAGATAATAACAAAAGGCCTCACGTATATCTTTAAGACCCATAAACTCCGATCTTAAAGGAGTCATTGTTAGAGTAGGACACTCTTTGTAAGCCTATAAATAAAGGCCTTAGTATAGGAGCACCAGACACACACACATACATACTTTCATACTCATAAGCAATACACAGCTTATATTCCTCCCGTGGACGTAGACTTGCATAACATAGCAAGTCGAACCACGTAAATCTTTCGTGTCTTCTCTCTCTCTCCTATACTTTCTTTGTTTTCTTGCATGTTAGCGAGCTCACGAAAAGTAGAGATCGATCAGACATGAAATTGTATGAGTGACAAGGAACACTAAGAAATATAAAAAAACAACAATAGATTAATTATGTTTCCACCATAATTTTTCTATTAAAACTCAACAAGAATATCTTACGCCCTCCATATTGATTACGACTCCCACCATGACCGACCTAATATTATGTGTTGTCTCGTTTTATTAGATTATGTCATTTTTATTTTGAGTTTTTGGACATTTATTTTTAGTAAAATTTAATACGAGTTTTAAAATATTATTTTGAATATTTTTTTTATGAGATACTATGATATTCGGTATATTTCGTAAAATAAAAAAACTTCAAAATTAATTTTAAAAAAATATATTAGGTTTATGTGAAAAATACGTATTCGAAAAATCAAAATAAAAGTGGTGTAATCTAATGGGATGATAGTATATATAAATTGGGGAGAATTGAATATTGGAAGCCTGTATTTCATAAGCAAATATTCTACTACAACACTATAGTAAAATTCCATATTCTATTTAAATATGCTGGAAATGATCACGCACCACCAAGAAACGAATTAGAGTGCTTCGTCCACTTCAAACCTAATGCATTTCGACTCACCCACTCTTGAGCACCACCTACCAAAAAATAATCTCTATAAATAATACTTCTCCACCCCCTAAGCTAATGCACCAAAAAACATGGAATCATCAACTAAGTTTATTTGCCTACTCGGCTTCCTCCTTTTCATCGCCATCGTCGACGACGCAAACGCCGCTGGAGAATGCCCGAAATCGACACCCGACAACGAGGCCATGAAGCTGGCTCCATGCGCGTCTGCGGCGCAGGACTCCAACGCGGCGGTGTCGAGCAGCTGCTGCGCTCAGGTGCAGAAACTGGGGCAGAACGCGAAATGCCTTTGCGCTGTGATGCTGTCGAACATGGCGAAGATGGCTGGGATCAATCCTCAGATCGCCATCACCATCCCTAAGCGTTGTAACCTTGCTGATAGGCCTATAGGATACAAGTGTGGACGTATGAATTCTCTTCCCTCTCCCTCTCCTTCTCTTTTGATATATCCTTTTTCTTCACCTTACTCTTTGCTTATATACATAAGTATATGAATGATTTCTCGGTTATTTTTTGCAGCTTACACGCTCCCGTGAAGGCGACGATGAAGTTTGATGGCGGATGCTCTGTTGTTTATAGTGTATAACTGTATTAGCAGCATCGCTGTGCTATTTCTCTGCTATTTGCTCGGTATCCGGGGCTACCACCATGTCATATAATTAATAAAGTGTTCTATCTTTCGTTTTTGGAAGTTGAGTCGATTATTTATGTTGGCTAGAAGATGAAAAGATAACTCTCAAATGTGGAGGAAGAAAAATATTATCTTGCTTCATCTTCAAAACGTGAATACATCTGCCAAATATATAATGCATAATTTAACCTAGAAACTATTGAGACACTATCTGATTATTACATAAGTTATGAACTTATCAATACATTGGCAATGTATCGACACTTATTTACGTAACGTAACGTAACAGGATCAAGTTTAATTTCTAACATCCTCCCTTAAACTTGAATTCTGCTAACTCCAAGCCTTGCTCTAAGTCTTGCAAAGACTTCACACTTCAATGGCTTCGTAAATATATCAGCTACTTGATCTTGAGATTTGACGTACTTTAGCTCCACCTCCTTTTTGGCAATATGTTTTCTAATAAAGTGAAACCTCGTGTCGATGTGCTTCGTCCTATCATGAAAAATAGGATTATTTCCCAAAGTAATGGGAGATTTGTTGTCGAAAAAAAATCTCAGTAGCTTCTTCTTGAGGGATTTGCAACATCTCCAGCAACTTCCTAAGCCAAAGGGCATGACAAACACATGCAGTGGCAGCCACATACTCTGCTTCACATGTCGAGAGAGTAACAATTGGTTGTTTCTTCGAATACCAAGTGAACGCAGCATTGCCGAAAATGAATAAGTACCCCGTAGTACTTCTCATGTGATCTATATCTCCTCCCCAATCACTGTCGCTATATCCGATTAAATTGAAGTTCTCGGATGGAGCATAGAGTAACCCAAAATCAAGAGTACCTTTCACATATCTCAGAATCAGCTTCGCAGCTTTCATATGTGATGAGGTTGGAGACTGCATAAACCGACTCATTAGTCCAACTCCATACAGAATATCAGGCCTTGAACAAGTAAGATACCTCAAGTTTCCAACTAGTTTTTGAAATAGAGTTTGATCCACCTTTTCTTCGACATCATATCTTGAGAGTTTTGTTCCACATTCAACTGGAGTAGAGATTGAATGACAATTCTCCATGTTAAACTCCTTCAACACTTTCTCAGCATAAATCTTTTTTGACACAAAAATCCCATCATGCAACTGTTTCACTTCGATACGAAGATAGTAAGACATAAGCCCGACATCCGTCATTTCAAATTCAGCAGCCATCTCACGTTCGAATTCCTCCACCATGGCAGGATTGTTGCTTGTGAATATCAAATCATCAACGTACAAGCAAACAATTATCATGTCGCCGTTCTCCACCTTCTTCACATACAGACCATACTCGTGAGGGCATTTTTCAAAAAACTTCAGTTTGAAATACTCGTCGATATGGTTGTTCCAGGCTCTAGGCGCCTGTTTTATGCCGTATAAGGCTTTCTTCAATTTGAGCACCTTATCTTCTTTTCCTTGAATCATGTAACCTGGTGGTTGTTGGACATAAACTACTTTTTCCAGGTACCCGTTCAAGAACGCCGATTTGACATCCATTTGATGGATTCTCCATTTATTCTGAGCAACCAAGGAGATGATCAATCTGATAGTTTCCAGCCGAGCAACTGGAGCAAAAACTTCCTCGTAGTCAACTCCATATTGTTGTGTGAATCCTCTCGCAACGAGCCTGGCTTTAAACTTCTCGACTTCACCTTTTTCATTCTTCTTTATCTTGTAGATCCATTTGACACCAATTGCTTCCTTATCTTTGGGAAGTGTAGACAGCTCCCATGTGTCATTTTTGAGAATCGATTTTATTTCCTCTTGCATTGCAATTCTCCATTGCTGCAATTCTCCATTGCTCATTTTGAATGGCTTCTTCAAAACTTATTGGCTCTGAATCTGCAAAAAGACAATACAACGAGGTATTGTTTGTATCATCAAGTTCAACATATATATCAGATGAACTCCTCGTTTTCCTTGGTATTTCGGGTGAACTTGAAGATGAGCTTGTAGAACTCATATCGCCATGTGTTGAAGCTGGGCTCGCCAGCGTAGTAACCGGCTGAATTTGTTGTCCGGTCTCCATGTAAGGATCCATGTCTCCTTCGTAGATGGGAAGGAAACTATAATCAATCTCTTGATGCTCCCAATTCCAGCACGCATCTTCATCGAACTTGACGTCGCGGCTAACAACGATATTCTTGTTTGTTGGATTATAAAGCCTGTAACCTTTAGACTTCTCATCATAGCCAACAAACACAAGCTTTTCACTCTTATTATCAAGCTTGATTCTCGTTTCATCAGCAATCTGGTTGTAGGCCACACAACCAAAGACTCTTAAATGTGAAAGAGTAGGCTTTCTTCCACTCCAAGCTTCAATAGGCGTCATCTTCTCTAGTCTCTTGGTGGGACACCTGTTCGATATGTACACCGAACAAGCCACAGCTTCAGCCCAGAATTCTCTAGGCATATTTTTACTCTTCAACAAGCATCTAGTCATGTTTAAAATGCTCCTATTCATCCGTTCCACCACCCCGTTCTGTTGCGGTGATCTTGGGACAGTAAGGAACCTTCTAATTCCATAGGACTCGCAAAAATCATCAAATTGTTTGGAGGTGAACTCGCCACCTCTGTCAGTCCTCATGGATTTGATGTAACAATCACTTTCATTCTCTACCAACATTTTAAACTTCTTGAACATATCAAAAGCTTCAGATTTTTCTTTGAGAAAGTAGACCCATGTTTTGCGGCTATAATCATCAATAAATAATAATAAATATATTTTCTTACCAAGAGAATGAAGATTAATAGGGCCGCATATATCAGCATGCACGAGTTGGAGTGGCTTCGTCGAACGAGAAAGAGACTCATCTGGAAAACTGGTTCGAACATGCTTGTCGTAGATACATCCTTCGCACATTTGCTCATGATAGTCTATAGTAGGCACGCCATGAACTATTCTCTCTTTACCAAGTTGCTACAAACTTCTAAAATTCAAATGACCCATGCGTAGATGCCACGGCCAAGTAGAATCTAATGTAGTCATCTTCAGGCATTTAGCATTGTCACTCTGCAACAAAAGAGAGAACATACGATTCTTTGACATCTTTACATTCGCCATCAGCTTCGCCGTTGAATCTATGATTGTCATGCCGCCATCTTTCAGCTGAATGTCATATCCTTTCTCCAAAAGTTGGCCTAAACTCAAAATATTTGCTTTGAGTGCAGGCACAAAATAGACATGCGAAATAAATCAATGTGATCCTTTTTTATCCACAATTAGAATATCTCCAACTCCTTCCACAGTCACCTTACTTCCGTCTCCAAAAGATATGCTTCCTTTGAAGTTCTCTTTCAAAGAAACGAACAAGCATTTCTTACCTGTCATGTGATTGCTAGCAGCTGTATCCAAGAACCATCGTTCTTGATCTTTTTCTTCATGGCTCGTCAGAAGGAAAGTTGATTCCTCATCTTCGTCATCTTGTGCAGAGAAAGCCTTTTCATCTTTAGCAGTATCCTTTCTACATTCTGATGCATAGTGGCCATATTTCTCACAATTGTAACATTGCACATTAGCCTTTCGACCATTG
>JAOWBJ010067676.1:0-10154 GCA_028566335.1 Monarda citriodora
AGACCAGACTACGACCGGATGACAAGACCGAAGCCAGGAAAATTTTGAGTCGGTCACTCCGGGACGAACTACACCAAGAAATTCTCTACAGAAAGTCATACCTCTAGCCACTGCTACGATGCATCAGTCCGGAAGATACGGAATATGTCTTGCGAGAAGTCCACGAAGGATCCTGCGAAAGCCACATCGGTGCTCGGTCGCTCACCAAAAAAGTAATGAGATGTGGATACTACTGGCCCACATTGGTTCAAGACGCAACGGCCTTCGTGAAGAAATGTACGAAATGCCAAATCCACGCCAATGTGCCCCGGACTCCCTTAGCCGAATTTGCCTCTATGCAAAGCCCATGGCCCTTCATGCAATGGGGAATCGACATCGTAGGCCCGTTCGAAAAAGCACTAAGGCAAATTCAATACCTGATAGTCACAGTTGACTATTTCACTAAGTGGGTGGAAGCCGAACCTCTTACGAAGATACCGGGCGCCAATGCCCTAGACTTCGTGTGGAAGAACATAGTGTGTCGCTTCGGCATTCCCCACATCCTCGTTTCGGATAACGGTGCACAGTTCGCCGACAAAAAATTAAGAGAATGGTGCCGAGAACTGAAAATCCAACAACGATTCACTTCAGTTGGGTATCCTCAAGCGAATGGACAGACATAAGTCACCAACCGGACCATCGTCAAAGGATTACTAAAAAGGCTGGGCAAAGCTAAAGGATTATGGGTCGAAAACCTTCCTCAGGTCCTATGGTCATACAGAACCACCCCCCGAACCGCTAACGGAGAGACTCCATACAGTCTAGTATACAGGGCCGAAGCGGTAATTCCGGTGGAAATTGGCGTACCCAGTCCCCGCACTCAGAACTTCGACACCGAAGTTAATGATGACGGACTGAGGGCCGAACTTGACCTAGCCGAAGAGAGAAGGGAACTTGCCTCAATCAGAGAAGCCCGTTACAAGCAGCAAGTAGCCCGTTATTACAATAAAAGGGTGAAAACGCAGCAATTCCAAGTAGACGACCTAGTTCTAAGGAACAACGAAGTAAGTCGAGCCGAAAAGCTTGGCAAGCTAGAAGCTACTTGGGAAGGGCCGTATCGTGTGAGTGAAGTTCTCGGCAAAGGGTCTTACAAGCTGACTCACATGTCCGGTGAACAAATCCCTCGCACTTGGCACGTTACCAATCTCCGAAAATATTACTTTTGAATGGTCTCCGTCATTACTTGGTTGCATGTAAGTCCGGTCGTCTAGGGTTTAATTTCGGTCTATATTTTGCAGTGTGTTTATTCTGTAAATTTATTCAATCATTTATAAAATCTTCATTTTTATTTCATACCTGTGCATTAAGTCCCTGTCTTTCATTTTTATTGGTCTCATGTACGGAGTCTCATTCATATGTTTTTTCAAAGTTCGAAAGGCTGACCCCCTTTTGAACAAAAACCCGAAGACAAAATAGTCAAGTCTTCTTTGAGAAGATGCGAGACTTGTCAAGGTTTTATCAATAAAGCACTTCGTATTCCGAAATGATTATACTAAGACGCGTCAAAAGGAATTCCGATCCTAGCGGTACTATTCGCAAAATAAGGATACTACTCGATTCGGTCCTATCCGGAATCAACATCAAGTTCGGCAAAATCCGAACACACGACTCAATTCGGTTTTTTCCGAAAATAGTACAAGTTCGAAATAAGACGAACACTAAAGTAAAATATTCCATAAAGCAAGCTGATACTTCGGCAAAAGAAACTGGAATATATTTAAAGATGATTTGTACATGCATTTCGATCTATTTTTGTGCAGGTTTCTTCGGCACACTATGATACAGCCAATTCGTAGAAAAGTCCGAAGGGTTCTTGGCTCGCATAAGGCCATCCAAGTCAAACTTCTTCTCCTGATCTGCTTTATGGCTTCGGGACGACGAACCAACAGGCCTCTTCCCGGAATTCCTCCTCTTATATAGCCGAGGCATGTCTTCTCTTTGGTCTTGTTCGGTAGGCTGAGGGTCCCTTCGGATGTTATGACCAGCAGGAGGTGGAACATTGTCTACGGCTTCCTTTATTCTAGCATGCCGAAGCAAGAGATGCGGATAAGCCTCACCTACCTGCCGGATGACATGTATCTCGGATTGGTATTCATTGCATTGCCTATTAGTGTATTGGCGACTCCGGGTCCAAGCCTCCGAAATCAGCTCCTTGGCATCAGTAATAGTAAGCCCGCCAACACTTTGAATCATGCGCTCATACTCTTTGAGCTCTTCCCTCGCCAAGCGGACTTCGGTCTTCATGTCTGCAACGATGATGCCCAGATCCACCTTTTGAGCCAACAACTCATCATACTTCATCTTGTCTTCAATTTCTTTCTTCTCGGCTTCGTCGACGGCCGAAGTGTAAAGCCGTTTCCAGCGAAGGATTTCTAATTCCTTAAGATTCATCATACGTAGTAAAGCTTTCAGTTCGGTCTCCCAATTAAAAGTAGTACGCTACAAGAATTAAAAGCATGGACAGAATGTAAAGACGCAGTCAAGTACCAAAGACATTTTCATTTCATAATAAAACGTAGTACATAAGGGGAGAGTGATCATACATTTACATTCTCTCCCCCTTGCCTCCGGCCTCCGCTTCGTCATCGCCGCCAACTGGAGGAGTCTTCGGATTCTCATGCGGCTGTGACGACTCCTTCTTCGGAACAGACCCTTCGTCTCCGGTAGCCGAAGCATCGAGAGCCAGAGCCTCTTCAGCCGGAGTCTCCTCAACCGGAGTCTCCTCAATCGGCGTCTCCTGATCTCCGGAGCTAGGAGCTTCCATTGACGCCGGAGGCACGTAGCCCAAAGCCGCATAGGTTGCCTCCACACTCTCTTCCCGGTCCACTGCACAGGACCGGATCGCCTCCACAGTTAGCGGCATCGAAGTGCTCGCTAGTTCGTTCAGCACCGGCAGAGACTGAAGCCGGGCTTTAATAACCTCAGCATACCGAGGGATGAAAACTTCCGGAGTGGCATCACCAAGCTCCGTGACCAGATTCACCAGGTCTGCGGAGAATGATGAGAACTGCACACTCAGGAAAATCTTCTCCACGGCAGCCCGAAGCACTTCCCCCTGTGCAGCGGCGGCAGCGGCCATCTCTTCCTCGTGAGCTCTCTTGGCCAGCTCAAGTTCCGCTTTAGCCTTCTCGGCTGTCCTGATCGCCTGGGCCAAAGCGGCTTCCTTTTTCTTAGCCTTGGATGTCTTTTTGGCGGCATCATCCTTGGCCCGTTTTGCAGCATCTTGAGCCTTCCGGTAGTCCGAATTGATCCTTTTCAATTCGGACTTTAGCAATCCAGACATGTGCCCGAATAAGTGCTCATTCCTCAAGTTCGGCCATCCCCCCAGAATATATTCGGACTCATCCAGTTCACGGGTGATCATGGGCATAGACGAAAAGGTTTTTTCCATGACTCCCATGAAGTCCGTCTTCGGATGCCGGATAGTATGGTTAACGTCCCTCCACACATGGTTGCGAAGTTCATCAACCCGTACATAGAAAAATCTCCTCTGCCAGTTTGTCTACTTTGTCTTAGTCTTGGCTTTGAATTTACGAACTGGCGTGAGGAAGAACCAGGAGCCTTTCCGGCGAAATTGAAAAAAACGAAGGATCGATTCTAAAGAAGGTTCGTACCCTCCCTTTCTAAGTTCGGCTACAAAAACTGTCAAGTGCCTCCACGAGTTCGGAGTTCCTTGACCCAAAGGAAGGCGAAAGTATTCAAGTAATTCTACGTACAAAGGATGAAGAGGAAGATGAAGCCCGCACATTAAGCTGGCTTCGTATACGGTACTAAACCCCTCTGGAGATCTATCCGCCCTAGCCGTCGCCGAGGGCACCATGATCTCCAATCCGTAGGGTACGCGATACGCGGACACTAACCTATCAACGGAATCCCCACTAAGGATTGGAAAGTACTGCTCGACAGGAAGGAGATTAGCCTTTTTTGGTGGCTTCTTACCCGTCCTTGCAACCGGAATCTCGACACCGGCATCCTCGCCGGCGTCGTCACCCTCATCTTCCTCACCACTCTCGTCCCTGATGTTTTCTTCCCCTCCGCCGCTCACGGAAAATGAGGGCTGGGGGGACTCAACGTTCACTTCCTCATCCATACCTAAAATTCTATCCCCGCTCAACACCACATTCAACCCCTCGTCTACGCTAATGGAAAGAGAATCAGAAAAAGTGGGAAGATCTATACTTACTTTTGAATTCTCTGGTAGTTCCTCCGGTGATAACTGCAAACTGGGACGACCAATTTCACAGCAGAATGAAAGTTGAATAAAAAGCTTCTTACAAAGAGGACAGGGGTGGCGGAAAGTGGAAAAGCTTTCCCCATCCCAATCATATGGTTTTTATACTGGGAATTGCGACGATTCAAATCCCGCTTTTTCAGGATGCGAATCGTCGCATTTAATGCCTGCGAAAAGCGCGCAGACCGCACTTTCCACGTCAGCAGTGCTCCTTTTCGAAAGTGCCGGAATCATCTCGTTAACTCCGGCAACTCCCCTTAATCCGGGGGAATGTCCAAAGTCTCCGAAGCATGGCCACACCCTCATTGCCTCGCTTTTCAGGGGGATAGTGATGGGATATGGCCCAACACGCAAGAGCCCAATGACGAAGCCCATTTAATCCGGCCCATCAGTCAAGGCTCCAGTGTCCGGCCCAACCAACAGACTCAGCAATGAGAGTCCGGCCTGCTCAACTCCGGATCAAAAGACAACTCTTCGGAATGCAAAGCAAGTCCGGAATATCTGCCATTTCGGCTATCTATTCCGAACACCCCACACTTTGATGGACTTGGTGAATCTCCAAGATATTGCTGCCAGCATACGAAGACTCCGGCCATGCGACGTGGGTGACGTGGCCATGCACGATCTCGGCCCACGTCGCGGCTGAACCCTGACCGCCTCCATGCGGTTACCCACGATCTCACGTTCGCCATTGGGCCTTCCGGCCCAGCCCGATTATGAACGTGTATAAATAGCACCTTTCTTAGCTTAAATTCTTTACAAGCTCTCGAATTATTGTACTCCCTTGATAAAGCAATAAAGACATAAATATTTTCTCATGTGGATGTAAATTTACTCTAGTAAATCGAATCACGTAAATTCTCGTGTTCTTTACTGTTTTCTTGTCATTAATTACTTGCAAAAATCTGCACCCAATCACTGGCGCGTCTGTGGGAAACTAGAAATTCGTGACGTGCGCATTTTTTTAAAGTCATCAATGGCAGGAGCAAGGACATACAATACCCGCAACAATCCCCGCGCCAACGACCATGAGGCTGGTACCAGCCAACATCGACGACGGGGGAAAGAACCTGTCCAAGAAAGCAAGAATGTTACTGATGCTGACCCTCCACAGAGTCAGCATGCCAAACAGCCCAGTCTTGATGAGGCTGTCCAACGCTTTCTTGTTGAAAAAAAGGCGGAGTTCCTGAACTTTCTCAGGAGAGGACAGGACCCTCCCTCTAATTTAGCAAGAACACAAACTCACCATTCAGAGAGGACGAACTCCTCCCCCGCATCCTCCCGAAGACGAGGCAGAAGTCTCGTCTCTTCGCACCAATCCGGGAGGTCGCCGAATGAGGACCACTCCGTCCACCGAGCCGAAGGCAACGTTCCACCGCCCCACCTCGTCACCAGGGACGAAACCGCTCTCCGCCACGCCAATATCAGCATGAGCGGAATCGTTCCCCTCCTCGTCCTCGTCAGGAGAGGAACATACCTCCACGCCCTGTCCCGGAAGCCCTGGACAGGTTTGCCGTATACGGAGCTCTCCCTACTCTGTATTCCGATGAGATCATCCAGACTCCACTACCGGATGGTTACAAGGTCCCGCCCTTCACCTACGATGGGTTGGTGGACCCCAAGGACTTCCTCGGACGCTTCCGATGGAATTGCAGTAACCATGGTCTCAATGAGATTCACATGTGTAAATTGATCCCGAAGCTGCTCGTCGGGAACGCCAGAAAATAGTTCGACGGCTTACCCGCAAACAGCTTCCACTCCTATTTGGACCTATAGGAAGCCTTCTACAGAAGGTTTTTCCAAATGTCCGAAATAAGGATCACTCCAGCCAAGTTGCTGACCATCCGCCAAGGCCGCGAGGAAACGCTAAGTGAGTTCATGACACATTTCAACCAAGAATGCCTACGGGTCGAAGATATCAACGACCTGTTGGTAATCTCGGCGTTCCAAAGCGGAATCCGGCCAGGAGACCTCTTTAAAGAGCTAGTCATGAGAAACTCGCAAACCACACAGGAGATGTGGGCCATTGCGGACCGATTCGCGCGAGCAGACAAAGCGAATTGCAGAAAATGATCTCTGGACAACATAGTCTGGAGTGATAAGAAAGGAGCCGAAGGCCAAGGGCGTTCGTCCCGAAGTGCCTTCGACAGACTTCGGGTCCCAGTGCAATCTCGTCTGGGTCCTAGATCAGAGCCGGAGAAGCCAAGGCCATCATCCGGACCACAATACACGCCCCTGATGAAACCAAGGGCAGAAATTCTCAAATTGCATCCCGCGATGTTTAAGAAACCAAAGCCGATGGCAAAACCCGCCTCCCACCGGAATCAAGACAACTATTGTCTTTTCCACGAAGACCACGGGCACGATACGGAAGAATGCCGCAATCTGGCTGCGGAGGTCGATGCCATGGTCAAAGCCGAGAAATTGAAGAAATACCAGGCCAGGCAGCAAGCTGGCAAGAAGCGGCATGGGAAGTCCGGCTGTGCTCCCCCCACCGAGAAAAAACAAAGACAACAAGATCCCGAAGGGGATGAAGACAAAGTCCGTTACGACGGAATTATACATGCGATTGATGCTCTTCCCGCCGGAAAGACTAAATCATCAATCAAATCCGAGACGAGAAACTCCCACCGAGAGGAGCCGACTCACAAGCGGCTAAAGAAGGAGGAAGTGATCACCTTCTCGGATGCCGACCCTGTACCGGCCATCTCGCCACATCAGGACGCTATCGTCATTCAAGCCGGAGTGGCGAATAAACTTATCCACCGAGTCTTCGTGGATACCGGAGCCTCGGTCAGCATTCTTTTTAAAGAATGCTTCGACAAATTGGACGTTGATCCGGCTAGGTTGAATCCGGCACCCCTCCCATTGAAGAGCTTCGCCCAAGAAGACACCAACCCGGAGGGAGTAATCAGTCTTCCCATCACGGTAGGGAAGACACCTTACAGTGCCACCACGGTGATCGAATTCTTCGTAGTAAGGACCCGATCACCGTATAACATCATCCTTGGACGCGATTGGCTAAACTCCGTCCGGGCGGTATGTTCAACATACCACCTGATGATCAAATTCCCCACTAAAGCCGGAATAGCCACGGTCCGAGGAGACCAGAAAAGGGCCAAAGAATGTATGCACGTGGCCCTCAAAAACACCGAACATTCAGTTCGGAGCTGTCAAGCATAGCAACGACAGCCCCCTGAGGAGTTCGAGGAAGGACAACCGGAAACGAACGCCATGGAAGTTCGGATATCCGAAGACGATCCTTCCCGAACCATCAAAGTTGGGTTTGCCGGAACCACTCAACTCCGAACACAAGTTATCCAACTCCTCAGGACTTACAAAGATGTCTTTGCATGGTCCCCACTGGACATGAATGGCGTATCACCGGACCTGATCACACATCGTCTCAACATTGATCCGTCTGTCCGACCTATCCGGCAAAAACAAAGACTCTTCGCGGCCGAACGCAACCAATTCATTCAAGACGAAGTACGCCAGCTTCTCGATGCCGGAGTGCTGTTCGAAGTGAAGTATCCCACATGGGTGGCGAATCCGGTTATGATCAAGAAGAGAGAAGGGGGATGGCGGATGTGCATTGACTACACTGATCTAAACAAGCATTGTCCGAAGGATTGCTATCCTCTCCCAAATATAGACAAGAAAGTCGAAGCATTAGTTACCTTCGAAATTTTCTCTTTTCTTGATTTGTATAAAGGATACCACCAAATTTTAATGATGAAGAAGATGCTTCCAAAACTGCGTTTATTACGGATTTCGGTGTCTTCGCCTACAGAAAAATGTCGTTCGATCTCAAAAACGCCGGAGCTACCTATCAAAGGATGGTGAACCGGCTATTCCGGCACCATATCGATAAGAATGTCGAAGTATACGTTGACGACATCGTGATCAAGACAAAAAGCATCTCTGAATGCATGCATGATCTACGAACAACGTTGGATATACTTCGTCACGCCAATCTCAAACTCAACCCCAAAAAATGTACCTTCCTGGTTGACTCCGGAAAATTCTTGGGTTGTTGGGTATCAAAAGAAGGACTCAAGGCCAATCCGGCCAAAGTCCAAATTGTAAGAGACATGGAAATGCCGAAGTCGATCCATGATGTACAACGGCTTACCGGATGTCTAGCTGCTTTGAACCGCTTCCTCTCCCAAGCAGCCGACAAGAAACTACCTTTCTTCAAAATATTGAAGAAAGCCCCGAAGTTTGAATGGGGCGACGAACAGAAGAAAGCATTTGAAGAACTTCGGCAACATTTGGCCGGATTACCCACGTTATCTGTCCCAAGTAATGCCGAAGCACTTTCTCTATACCTCGCCGCCTCGGAGGAAACAATCAGCACGGTGTTAGTCCGGGATGACAGACGTAAACAACACCCCATCTATTTCATCAGCAGAGCACTCAAAGGTCCGGAGACTCGTTACCAACCCCTGGAAAAACTTGCTTTGGCACTAGTCAATGCGGCAAGACAACTCCGGCCATATTTATATGCTCATACCATTCAAGTCCTCACTGATTATCCGCTCCAGCAAGTCCTCACCAAACCCGAAGCTTCCGGACGAACAACAAAATGGGCAATTGAGCTAGGGGAACACAACATTGAATACCTCCCACGAAAAGCTATCAAAGCGCAGGCCCTGACAGACTTCCTAGTCGAAGCTAATTTCAGAGAAGACGTTCCGGAAGACGTCGATATGACCGAAGCCTTGCCTGAACCTCCCGACCACGAACCACCGGATTGTTGGAAGGGTTACGTGGACGGAGCATCATGCAAGAACGGGAGTGGATCAGGTATACTACTCATCGCACCCAACGGACACGAAATCACGCATTCCCTCCGTTACAAATTCAAGGCTACCAACAACGAGGCCGAATACGAAGCCCTCTTTGCCGGACTCCGACTAGCTCAGAGCCTCAACGTCCAAGCAGTCAAGTTTCACAGCGATTCGCAAGTGATAGTAGGACACGTAACCGGTACCGGCAAAGCTCGAGGGGACCGGATGAAGAAATATCTAGAGAAAGTCCAAGACTTGCAGCGCAAGTTCTCGTATTTCCGGATTGAACGAATCCCGAGAGCACAGAACGGACGAGCAGACATGTTAAGCAAGTTGGCTTCATCAAAACACTCCACCGCCGAAGAATTGCAGCATAAGAGCATTGAGGCAAAGGATGTGGAGGCAATCACAACCTCCCCAAATTGGATGACCCCAATACGGACGTATTTGGAAACCGGACTACTACCGGATGACAAGGCCGAAGCGAGAAAGATTCTGAGCCGATCACTCCGGTACGAAATGCATCAGGGGATTCTCTACAGAAAATCATACCTCCAGCCACTACTACGATGCATCGGTCCGGAAGATACGGAATACGTCTTGCGAGAAGTCCACGAGGGTTCCTGCGGGAGCCACATTGGTGCTCGGTCACTCGCCAAAAAAGTGATGAGATGGGGGTACTACTGGCCCACCTTGGTTCAAGACGCAACAGCCCTCGTCAAGAAATGTACGAAATGTCAAATCCACGCCAATGTACCCCGGACTCCCCAATCCGAATTCGCTTCTATGCAAAGTCCTTGGCCTTTCATGCAATGGGGGATCGACATTGTAGGCCCATTCGAAAAGGCCCCAAGGAACATGCAATACTTGATAGTAGCGGTTGACTATTTCACCAAGTGGGTGGAAGCCGAACCTCTTGTGAAGATAACAGGTGCCAATGCCCTAGACTTCGTGTGGAAAAACATAGTATGTCGCTTCGGCATCCCCCACATCCTCGTTTCAGACAACGGCACCCAGTTCACCGACAAGAAATTCAGAGAATGGTGCCAAGAACTGAAAATCCAACAACGGTTCACTTCAGTCGGTTATCC
>JAOWBJ010067785.1:0-10152 GCA_028566335.1 Monarda citriodora
TTGAGAGACGACTTTGGGTGACGCTTGCTTGTGCTATCCTCGACCTCTTATTGTTGTGAGCACGCTTGCGTGAAACAGTAGTCAAATGCCTCCAAGAATTTTGAGTCACTTGGTCAAGGGGAAGCTTAAATCTATCTAATAATTTTGCAAAAACGGGATGAAGAGGAAACCGAAGCCCGCATTCTAAGCAGGCTTCGTAAACTGTTTCATACTTTTCCGGCGGAAAGTCTGCCCTATCGTTCTCATCGGGAACAACAATAGTTCCCCCGGCAAGTAATACTGATGAAATAACGACGTTACAATGTCTTCACTAAGACACGACCGATAACAATCTACAGGCACCAATACAGCCTTTTTCCGGCCTCTGCTGCTAGGTTGCGACACCTCCACTATTCTACACTCATCCCTATCACTACCAGAAAGTGGACTCGAAGACGAAGACATCCCTTACTTGTTAATGCAGGAATGTGGATCACACCGAGAGGCAATTCTGAAATTTTTTTGCAAGCCGGTGGGCAAAGCGAGAAATTTGCAGAGAAAGTGCTAATTGGAGAAGATGATAAAAGTTTGAAATGAATCAGATTTGGGATTTTTATCAAAACCCTCGCACCGATTCGAATCCCCCTTTTTCGGGATTCCAACCGTCGCATTAAATGCGAGAAACGTACAGTGTACGCTAGTACACGTCAGTGTTATCTCAATGCCGGCAAGACCGAAGTGCCCAGCCATTCTGGTGTACACAACAATTCCAAAATGCCCAACCATTCCGGAGTGCCCAGCAATCCCGGAGTGTCCAACAATTCCGAAAGACCCTACAAACTCGAAGTGCCCCACGACATTACCTCCCCTTTTGGGAGGGGTAGTGATGGGATATGGCCCGAAGTCCCTCGAGCCAATGGAAAGACCCATTAACAACACAGGCTCGAGAGAACCGGTCCAACCTATTGCAATCCGGTAACAAAGGCAGTTCGATAATGCACTCCGGTTCAAAGCCCCCAAAACCGAATCAAACCCGCAGTGCAACTCACTCCGGCTCCAGTACAAGAGATGCAGTACAATTCACTCCGGTTCCGGTACAAGAAACGTAGTACAACTCACTCCGGTTTCGGCACGAGAGATGCAAAGCGGTTCACTCCGTCATTAAGCTATCATGGACTTGTAACTTTTCTGCTAATACACGAGCCGTAGTCCATGAGCGGTTATTTAGCAGTTACATGCACATGCACGTTCACTATCCACGTTCTCCAGCAACTGCTTTGAGACAATTGCACGTTCTTATTGGGCCTGCGAGCCCTACCCATTAATCCTAGTGTATAAATAACACATAGGATAGACATAAAACTTTAGAATATCTCATTTTGTAATATGCACTCAAAGCAATACACGATCAAAGCCTTTACCTCCCGTGGACGTAAATTTAATCAGTAAATCGAACCACGTAAATTTTGTATTCTTTACTTTTTGCCGTCTCATATCTAGCACAAAAATTCGTAATCGATCACCGGCCAGCTCCAATACATAGAAAACACAATGTTTAATTTTAATAAGGTGTTCGAACATATTCCCCAAACACCATATTTCCATAATTATTTTAATATTTCTCTCTTCAACACCCACCCCAAACACCGATATTCCTAGTCTAAGAGGGGAAGGAAATATAATTTATTAAAACTTATGTACTTTTTATATAACACGTTCGTAGAACATCCATTTCATTTTTCTTACAATTATATTCATGCCTTATTTGATTCAAACAATTCATCTAATACAATCATTCGATCAAAGATAGTATTTCCTCCGGTCAAGTATTAAAACAGCTTTTTTACTTTGGTATGCATATATGCTTCTTGGTGATAAGTTTTAAAATAAATTTTTTAAATATTTTTTCTTTTACTATAAATATTGTAATATTCTGTAAAAATGTTTTTATTATTAAGCCGAAGGTAGTATCAATTTATTTTTTTGTCTCTGTCAACATGCTAAAACTACACGATTCTCATCAAAGAGGAGGAGGTGTGTAAACATGAGATTCACAAATGTACTCATAAAGAAATGAAGATTAATGGGATTGGGAGGTTAAGCTTAAATCCGTTAATTCCAAAAAAAAAAAAAAAACCGATTCCAGATTTTGTTTTAATTTATTTAAGAAAAACACCATAAAATTATTATGGGCTTGAGCAGTTAAAGAAGCAACCAAGGTCTCGCTTCCATAGTTCCATGCACGCAACTACTTATGTCTCACCTAACTCAATGTCATAAAAAATCCTTGTCAAACTCACACAAATGGAACCACATTTGCCACCTACATAAAATGGAGATAATATTCAATAATAATTCATCAAGAAAAACGAACATGAAGTCGCTTCTCCTTCTCCTTCCACTGGCCACTCTGTTTCTCTCACTAGCGCAACCCCAACCCCAACTCCCTGTCTCTCATGACGGCTCAACCCTCCCAATCATGCACGCCTACCATCCAACCTCCGAACCCTCTCTCTCCTGGGAGCAGAGGTTGCTCTCCCGCGACAAGATTCGACACCAGTACTTGTCGAATCTCGTCGTCCCATTAGCCTCGGGAAGCTCGCTCATCCAGCGACCCATGTACGTAGTTCGAGCTCGTTTCGGAACTCCCGGGACGTCTCTCCTCATGGCGATCGACACCAGCAACGATGCCGCGTGGGTCCCATGCAGGGGATGCCTCGGCTGCACAGCCACCTCCACTTACGACCCCACTGCCTCCTCCACCTTCAGGGGCCTACCCTGCTCTGCCCCTCAGTGCCGCCAGGTATCCCCACCTTTTTCACAATTATACCTTAATGTTTTGTACAAAAATTAAATTTTGTGATACACCTATCCTAACCAATGATAAATTTTAGCTATAAGCTTAAAAACATATAAAGCAATGTGTTACTCTTCTTTCCTTCCGTCTCATTTCATTGGTCCACTTTGGTTCTGTTACAGAAACCAATAAAGCAGAAAAAATATTAAAATGATATTAGTAATGAGATAAAACTTTTGTTATTTTAAGAAAGTGGACTATTATATAAGACGTCCTACTAAGAATATATAGACTAATGAAACGGGACATAAGGAATATATAAGAAAAGAATACGTACTATCCACATCTCATTACATTAGTCCTGCTTTATTTTTTGGTTCATCTTACTTATTAGTTTTATTTACTAAAATGACAAAAAGTATGTTGTTACAGTTAGGGCCAATCTTTTACTCCCCGGGTCCCTAGACGAAAACAAAAATATTGGATCTTTTAGTAACGAATTTTTTTTACAAAAGAAACATAAATAGACTTTGATGGGATCAAACTCAGATCTCTAGCTTCATAGACCAACACGTTATTCATTGGGCCACAGTCTTTTTTGATTAGTGTAACACAAAGTATATTTATACATTATATATGGATAATACTAAAAATAATTTGGACCTCCAAAATTTTTTTGGGCCCTAGGCAATGACCTAATTGGCCTTGTGGATGATGCGGCCCTCGTTACAATTAACTGTTCCCAAAATTAATTACAACCACAAATTTTACTTTTTTTTTATTTACGTGTCGAATTAAACTAGGACTAAATTATGGAGGTGATATGTTTTTTTAATTATGATTTTTTTGGGGGAGGGGTAGGTTCCAAGCACAAGGTGTGGAGGCGACTACTGCATTTTCAACATGTCGTATGGAGGCTCCACCTTGGCGGCGTCGGTGGTGCAGGATACTCTATCCCTCGCCGGAGATACGATCGCCGGCTTCTCCTTCGGCTGCATTTTGCACGCCGTCGGCAGTTCCTTGCCGCCGCAGGGATTGTTGGGATTGGGGCGAGGCCCATTGTCTTTGTTGTCGCAGACTCCTGGGATTTACCGGTCGACGTTTTCGTATTGTTTGCCCGATTTCAGATCTGCCAATTTCAGTGGAACGCTTCGATTGGGGACTAGAAATCAGCCTACCAATGTGAGATGCACGCAATTGCTGAGGAATCCGAGGAGATCTTCGCTTTATTATGTTAATCTCATGGGGATTAGCGTCGGTAATCGATTGCTGGATATTCCTTCTTCAGCTTTCGTTTTCGATCCCAATACCGGTGGCGGCACCATAATCGATTCTGGTAATTTGTTCGAAGTAGATTATGAATTGAATTGAATTTTGGAGCGATTTGGAGGTTGGATCTGAATTTAGGAGGGAAAAAATTGGACCTGAGTTAGAAACTTAGAATTGGGTGACCTAATTGCAGGGACGACGTTCACGAGGCTGGTTGCGCCGGCGTACGCGGCAGTGAGGGACGAGGTGCGGCGGCGGATGGGGAACGCGAGGGTGACGTCACTGGGCGGTTTCGACACGTGCTACGGCGGGGGCGTGGGGGTGGCGGAGGCGGTGCGGAGCATAACGCTGATGTTCGACGGGATGAGCATGACGCTGCCGCCGGAGAACTTCCTGATCGGCAGCGGCTCCGGCGAAACCACCTGCCTGGCCATGGCGGCGTCGCCGGGGAACGTGAACTCTGTGCTGAACATCGTTGCCGGATTCCAGCAGCAGAACCACCGCATCCTCATCAACCAGCCGGCGTCCAGCCTCTGCATCGCCCGTGAAATATGCAGCTAGAGCAACTTTCTCTCTCTTCATATGGAATAATCTGGCGCCAAATAGGCAAAAACATAAAAATTAGTGCGCCAAAAAAGATTTTCAAAAAAAAAAAAAAACGTCTGAAAATTAATAGTATGATGAAATATATCGATAATATTCACAAGACGATTTATATTAGCAAGTTTTTCTGGACTGACAATAATCTATTATGAATTACATGAATTTCTCTAGGGGAGAGCATCGTTCCATCGGTCCGATCGACCGATAAAATTTATGCTAATCGACCCACCGATTGATGACTCAAAATAAACCTTGGCCGACGTAAGTGAGTTTCGATCAACCCCTAAATCGGCCGCCGGTTGATTGGCCGGTCAGTCGATTTATGCTTAACCGACATAAGTTTCAAATTACCTATGTTTTGTCATGTTTACATAGATTTTGACCCTAAAAAATAAATGCATATGCACCACATAAATAAATAAATTGTCCATTTAACTTGTGATATCAATTATCATCATTTCACAAGCATAAAAACATAAATTTTGAATCAACAAAGTCACAATGAAGTCTTAAGAAATGAAACAAGCAATCTAATAAAGTCTCCAAACAATGAAACACGTCTATGAATTACAATGCGATTTTAGCATTTTATGTTTTTGAAAATAAGGATAAATAATATATATATTGCCGTTTTTAATCTGATGGATCGACAACCAACCAACAGTGACATCGATTTCGGAAAATCAAACCGCACCGTCAACCATCTAGTTCAAATGCCGACCGTCGGCTGACCGCAAATGTCGATTCGGCTCGATTTTTCGGTGTTCGGTCGGTCGATACTCACCCCTAAATTTCTTTTAACACCGAGACACGATATTCATGTAACAAAGTACTTCATATTTAATTTTTGGGTTAAGTACTATTTTTTTTTTCGATTTATAATCTCAACTTGAATTTATTTTTATCAATATTCCTAAGTTTTAATATTTTTCTATAAGTTTCATATTCATTTTTTGATTGCTACAACTATTAATTTGTTTAAGTATTGCAGCTTGTGATCAAGGTAATTAAATTGATGTCTACCACATCCTCTTCCTCTGCTCCTTTTTCTCGACTGATGATGTTAACTGTTCGGTTTATTAACTGTTGAGAACATCATTAGGTTCGTAAATTTTGATGATATTTATTAAAACAACACTTAGATATAAGTTTGGTATAAACAAACTAGGACTATGTTTAGTGTAGTTTACTTTAGCAGTTAGTTAGATTGGACCATGTAAAAGTTAGGGCAGCCTTATACTTAGTTAGATCAATCTGACAAACTATTCTTAAGTCAAATTGTTGTGAAACTCAACTTGACTAATCTGAAAATTTGAAGACTGAAGATCAAACTTGAAAACCACATAAGACGAAGCAGCTTGAGGTATATAAGGTTGACCTATTCGGTCTAACCTAAGTTAAGCTTGGCCAACCTGTCTAAGGTTCAATGGCCGACCTGAGTTGTGTCTCACTAACCTGTCTCTAGACTCAAGTTAGATCGAGATAACCTGCTTGAAGTTCTACCATTGCCATGAAGAGTTCAGTTCGCGACTCACAGTTTGATGGAAGGTAGCAAAAGATTCCAATTCGTTGAGGCAACATCAACTCGCCTATGACTGAAGCTGATATGAGTTAAACTAGCTGATGTGAGTCAAGCTTGTTGGAGAAACAATGGTGTATTACAAAGAAACTTGTCGGCCTTACAAATATTACAACGTAACAAGAAGATTACAATAAGAGAACTAATAAAGAAAACTATCTAAGACGAGTTGAGAAAAGTCATCTTTCCGCAAGACAAAATAGGCCCCGATAGTGCTCACGATGTATGCATATTATAACGACCCCGGACCTTTTTTCGGAAAACTGAGCTCGGAAGGTCGCTACGATAAACCAAGGAGGGTGCGATAGCGGAAACTATAGGATTAAGCGGAATTTGGGTCTAGAGCAGAAAGGTAATATTCACTCGGACTTGAATAATATCGCTATACTTCGCTTGAGAACTGATAGGACACGGCCTAATACCAAGGCCCAAGTAAGATGCCCAATAAATATGGACCTCAATAAGAGTTTGGCCCAACGTTATCCGGCCCGAACACAAGGCCCAGGAGATCGCAGCCCACCATACGGCCCAGACCGCACACGGCCTAGTCCGCACACGGCTTAGTCCGCAGATACCGGCCAACTCATCCCGGACTCCCAACTGCTCACGGACTCCTACTCAAATTCCCAGTCCAAACCTATCCCTAAGAGCTATTATAGAGAGATATGGATTCGAATATATCTCATGTAAAAAGATAATAACAAAAGGCCTCATGTATATCTTTAAGGCCCATCAAACTCCGATGGTTAAGGAATCATAGTTAGAGTAGGATACTCTTTGTAAGCCTATAAATAAAGGCCCTAACATAGGAGTACTGGACACACACACTCTCATACTCCCAAAGCAATACAAAGCTCATCTTTCTCTCCCGTGGACGTAGATCTGCCAACATAGCGGATCGAACCACGTAAACTCTCGTGTCTCTTCTCTATTCTCTTTACATTCTTTCATTCTTTGCATGTTAACAAGCTCTTGAAAAGTCGAGATCGATTAAGAACCATTACCCTACACGAGCGATTTTTGGAAATATCGCTTGAATTACTCTTGAGCGGATCGCTTGAAATATTGCTTTAAAAGTCAATTCTCGAGTTGAGCAGAATTGGGGAAAAGACCGCTTGAAAATATTTGGAGCCGACTACTTTAAATTGTCGTTTGAGGATCATCGCTTAGTTTGAGCGAATTTAATAATGTCACTTGCCATTTTATAAAACAATGGATTTAGAGGGGCGCTTGGAAATAACCTTTGGCATATAATTTTATTCAATTGAATTGCAAGCTTTTCTTATAGCAATGAAGGTGATCCTTAGCATGAGCGAAAATATTCGTTCAGATGTTTATAGCGGAAATGAAGATTTAGAGAAACTTTAGTCAAAAGCATAAAGGATTTTAAGGATGTAAACAATTTTCTTCGCTCGATCTCACAGGCATCATTCCAAAATAACACTTGCAAAAATGAAGTACTCAATATTAAGGAAAGCATAGTTGAAATTTGAATAAAATGTTAATAGTAGCGGAAATGTGGCACATCTTGTTTGTTCATTACAAAACCATAAATAAAAGGAAGCGAGTTTGGACACAACAGAGAAAATACTTGATGCAAGTATGAGGACTTGCGCCACCAAGTTCTTCTTCAAAAACCGCTTGTCAGCAAAAGCCCGCTCATCACCGCTCCCACTCGACCGAAACCTGGTCAACCTGCACACAAGGAAAACGTGCACAAGGCTGAGTACTTTAAAGCACTCAGTGGACACTTTGCCCAAAAATTATTTCATTACCAGCCATACATAAATAAGAGCATATGGATTTTAGAAAGAGTCTAAGCTCATAAAAACATTTCTTACTTTAGTACTTCGTCATATCTGCCCTTAAATAATCCGATCTAGAGGTTGGCCGACTCAACCTAGAACCTCAATCGCTTAACTTACCAAAGCGAACCTAAAGTGCACTACCTGAGAAACACATGCTCAGGCCGATCGTATCTCAAATTTGGCACAAAGCCGACAGATAGACATCATACATTAATTATAACACTTTATGGCATGGTAAGCTCTTAAAGAAAATATAACATAATCGCTTCAAAAGTCCGCTCGGCGACTGATCACTCGAGGGTTTTTAACTCGCTTGAGGTCCTTAGTTAGAAAGCCCACCTTAAAAGTCGTTTTGGCAGAGGTCGCTTTACAGTCGCTCGCTCACCTCTCCTATTTCAAATACCCTTAAGAAAGTAAGAGCGAATACACATAAGACATCATTCTTAATTAAGAGCGCAACTCGCTCGGCTAACTTATCGCTTGGGTCAGAGGTGGGTTGGAGTGATTTTGGCTCTCTCCTTTCAAGAAAAACTCTAGCAGAGTGTTGACTTATTTGTATATTTTCTTCGAGAAAAGCTCTCACATAATAAGACCTCATAGCATTATCAAAATAAAGTTCAGATCTGAAACTGAGGAGCGGATTGATACTTTTCTTTTGAGAGAGGCATAAAACGTTCAGAAAGTAGTGAAAACAGTAAAGGGCTCTAGATTTCTCTTAGTTGCTTTCCGTGCTCGTTTCTTGACTACGAAAACATTTTGTAATAAGGAAATCATAAACTTTAGTTCATTTCTTTACTCAAACATTTGACTACGGTAACTTCGAAAAAACTTCTCCGTTGAAAGGTGAGTTTTGAAGACATAATATGGCTTAGGAAAACTCCAAGGTTTTTCTCCCAAGCATAACAAAGTACTGATATTTTAAAAAAATGATTTCCTCTCAAGCTTAGACAAAATACCAAAATATCAAATGAAAAAAGGTTTGGAGATTTTACCTTGAAACTTGAACTTGAACGAACTCTAAAACTGAATCTTTCCTTTCTCTCGGTCTCACTTTCTATCTCTAAAGTTTGGATGAATTATGAGAAATGATAGCAAAGAAATGAATCCTAAGGGTGGAGGTATTTATTGGGTGTGGTGTCCCCTTTTCCAGAATTAATAAAATATATTTTTAATGTAAAGAAATTCATGTATGACTTCTGCAGAAAAAGATGCATACTACTGGTCAATATGGTGGTGACGTGTTGTAGAAAAAGTAAAGTTGACCGACAGGAATTTAATACACTCGGCACACTTCTCACAGTGGCTCACTGACTCTCGCTCCTTGAGCAAACTCTTCGAGCGGAAATGCTCGAGCGGATGAAACCTCTTCCTTAAAGCTGTTCTAAGACTCTCTTTCTCACTTGTTAAACTCGCTCGCTTACTCAAGATTGCTAGCGATCTTAGTTCGAGCGGATTTTATAACCGCTAGAACCTTTACTGGAATTCGCTTGAAGCGACCTCTCGCTCAAGCCGAGCAAATATAAGTTTTCCGCTCCAGGTCCGAATTCCGCTTAATTCCATGGTTTCCGCTATCGCGTCCTCATTTGTTCAGTCGTAGCGATCTTTTGGGCTCGATTTTCCGTAAAGAGGATCCGGGGTCGTTACATTTCTCTACATTTTGCCTATAAACTTTTAAAGTCAATCAAAATAGAAACAAATCAATCAAATAGGATCTATTAAATTTTACATAGATTAAAAATAATCTATAAAATTAATAGAATCCACATATTATAAAAAAGGGAAAAATGCACCTAAATCCCCCAATTTTGGTGCTTGTTCTGAATCGAGACCAAACTTTAAAAAATCCCTAGAAATACCTGAACTTTGCGGGGTTCTTCAAATTCAAACCAACCTGCTAACGTGGCACGTACGTGGCAGGGGAAATCGTTCCACGTCATCGTCTCCCTCCCCTATACGTGCCACGTCGCATCACCGCCGTCGCAGGAGCGCTGCTCACCGGTGATTTTTTTCGCAATCAAATGGGTCGAACACATACATGATCTTGAAGCTCTCGATGTGAGGATTATAGATCCGGTGTTATTTTTACGATTTGAAGTTGTTTTGACCCCGTATATGAG
>JAOWBJ010067893.1:0-10151 GCA_028566335.1 Monarda citriodora
ATTTGGGCATGTGTCCACTGAGTGCTTCAAAGTACTCAGCCCTGCATACGTTTTCCCTGTGTGCAGGTTGAGCAGCTTGCGTGGGGCTCGAAGTGACGGAGTGGCTTGCCGAAGTCCGAAGTTGAAGCTCTTGGTGGTGTTCGTCCTTATATGAACATCCGAAGTCATTAGTCACCTTATCTTCATTTCCATTGTACTCGAAACTTTCTAAGACTTTGTAATAGTGGTTGTTACGTAGGGTTCAAAGGATAATGTTTTGTGATGGATTTCAATGTATGAACTTCACTTTCTGCTCTTAAAATTTTATCAAAAATCAATTATGCCTACCATTTATTAGACCTCCTCAGTGCTCCAGTACCGAGGCTATCTTCATTACACGTATAACACTGTAAACAAACACTTAGGCTTAATGTCTTCGTCCACCCGCTTTCTGCTCGTACAACTCGTATGGTGCAACCTTCGGACTCGGCTACCATTAGTGAGGTCTGGGGGTCGTTACAGAATAGACCGTCTAGTTCGGTCTAAACAGTTCGCTAGAATCACTTGATCATGGTATACTCGGGATACCAGATTAAGTAAAAAAAGAATAACTTATGAGATCAAGTTGCGAGAGCTTTTCTTGAACCTAAGAGGAACCCAAGAATCAGTTCGTCCTTAGTCAAGTTTATATATGTAATAGAGTTAGTTACCGAACTCAAGTGTGAGTTCGGCTTTTTATTCCAGATAAGCTTATGGATGGGTGCATGATAATTTTCTTAAGGTTGTTCAAAGGAAGAGCCACAGAACAATTCGGCAACTACTCGCCGAAGTCCACAAAGCGGTAAAGAGATGGGCTTTCAAACTAAAACCCTCGCCGAGGCGAACTTTCTATTTTACGAGTTGTTAATGTTTAAGTTACCATGCCATATTATAAAAGATTTTATGTATGATGCCTACCTGTCGGCTTTGTGCCATTTTATGAGTTACAATCGGGCTCGGGCATGTGTTGCCCGAGTTAGTGCACTTCATGTTCACTTCACCGCGAGGTAAGTGATTGAGGTTCTAGGAAGGTCGGCCAATCATCCTAGATTAGGTTATTATCAGGGCAGGTATGGAGGATTACAAAAGGTTAAATTACAGGTTTCATTCAAAACTATTTAAGGACATAGGTTTTTCTCTAACCCCTATGATCCTCGTACTATGGCTTGGTTTAAAAGTTTCTTCGGGCATGTGTCCACTGAGTGCTTCAAAGTGTTCCATGTGTGCAGGTTGAGCAGGGCGGCGAGGGCGAAGTGACGGAGTGGCTTTTGTTAAAGGCCGAAGTGAAGAACTTGGTTGTGCATGTCTCCACACATGCACCCGGATTTGTAGTCTTTCAGTTCGGTCCTTGTAGTGTTTGAAGTGTTAGAACTTATGATGCATTTTGTAATGAATTACCATCACTCTGCTTTATAACTCTGATGTTGAACAAGTTTAATTGTATGAACTCTAGTACTACTCTTTTATATTAAAGATTGTTATGCTTTTGAGTCGATTAAGTTATTCTTAAACACGGTCTACTTCGCCTTCAGACACACCATGACATTCGCACTCACTCAAACATAACGTAGTGCACTCCGAGCTCGGCTCTCCATAGCCAGTTTGGGGTCATTATAGGTTGACCCGCGAATGCTCGGAACTGGGCCAGGCCTTCAATTTCCTTTGGGCTGGGCCGAAATTCGTTTTCAGATGGGCCAATTAAATTCATTCTGGCCCAGTACATTATTTAATAGGATCAGGCTTTCATTTCCTTTCCGGGCCAGATTATTTATTCCTTTTGGGCCCAAATAAATTCTTATTGGATCAGACTAACAGTTTCAGCTGGGCCTTTAATCTTTTGGGCCAACTTTTAATTCATGTTCAGGCAAAGTATTAATTATCAGCTAACCTTCAATAATTTATTAATTAACTAGTCCAATAGATCCAGCCTAAAGATCTGAACTGAATTATTTGACAGAATGACTAGAACCTATGAATCGAATCTCTGAAAAATCCGAATAGGAGAACCTATTTAAGATTAGTGTGTTCAGTCAGATTAAATCCTTCAGTAGTATTTGTTAAGTCAGCAATTTCTCTTTTGTCCTCGAAGGTTGCTCATCTACGAAGGGTTAAATTTAGTACATCAGATTCCTAGCAAGTTAGAAGGACAATTTAGGTGGGCTTTCTACCAACTAAAATATGTTTTTCAGCAATTATTCTTTTCAATATTGTCATGCCATAAAATGTTTCTGTTTTTTGTATGAGACATGTCTGTGTGGCACTTGGACCACTTGTGGCATCAGGACCACTTAATATAATTTGGATCCCTGACTTAAAACCACGGACTAGTGTACACCCAGGACGCTCTCTTAGATAGTGATAGATTACACATGAACTATGACTGCAGTCGACTTTTAGATCACAAAATGCTTTTTAGAACATAGGTGCTTTAGAAAAGAAAAATCATATTCTTCTTAACTAGATGGCTTGACAATTAGGAAACGATTTGGGCATGTGGTCACTGAATGCATTTATACTCAGCTCTGTGCATGTTTTCCCTATGTACAGGTTAGGGAAGTGCTATCGGCGGTGTCAGGCGGCTAATGTCAATGCAGCTCGAGCAAGAAAATACTTTTGGTAGTACATGTCTTCATACATGTACTTGTTTCAGTTCTTTTATGATATGGTTGTAAAATATTGATTCATAATTTTGCCTAAACACTTTCCTTATTTTATTTTGAATTATTCTCGGATGTACTCATATATTTATTTCCACCAGATGTATTCGACAATTTCTTATCAATTACGTCATTTTCTTTACGTGGTCACACTATTGGTTCATACCCTTTTTTTTCCCCACTTCTTTAATTCGCCCCCGAGTCGCAGTTTCCCGGTTTAGCTATCCTAAGCCAAATCCAGTCGTGACATTAGCAGACAACTTCACTACTATCTTGTGCAAAGAAAGGAAAATTTCTTTTTGGTTCCCTGGCCAAGAAGCAACCACGTTCAATGAAATCTCGATGGGAGGTCGTAAGTCAATCATCTCGTCAATCCAAGCATCGAACTTGATAAGCAGAGGGAATTCAGCCTACTCATTTACATGAGTGGTGAGGAGAATGGTGGAGATCGTAAAAAAATAGAAGAAGTGGAGGTCCTATGTGAGTTTCTAGATCTTTTCCCTAAAGTGCTGCCCCGACTGCCTCCGGACAGGAAGGTGAATTGATTTGGAGCCCGGATCGGCCCCAGTGTCCAAAGCGCCCTACCGATAACACCAAAGGAGTAGGAAGAACTCAAGGTGCAGTTGCAATAGTGGTTGAACCTAGGGTTTATCCGACCTAGTGTTTCGCTGTGGGGAGCCCCAGTCTTGTTCGTTAAGAAGAAAGATGGTTCGATGCATATGTGCATTGACTACCGCGAACTCAATAAGCTCACCCTTATGAATAATTATTTGTTGCCTCGGATTGACGACCTATTTGATCAGCTTAGAGGAGCAAGTGTGTTCTCCAAGATACACCTGTGATCTGGGTACCATCAGGTTAAAGTGCGAGCCGAGGAGATTCCTAAGTGTAACGACCCCAGACCCGCTATGGGAAGACGAGTCCGGAGTTCGCTACGAATTGAATTGATTGTGCGGACTTGCGGTGTGAGCGAGGACAAAATGGACTAAGTGCTTCTTTGTAGTGGACTCATTTCAAACTTCGTATCCTGAATAGACTGTGTGTGCGTTTTTTTTTTACTTTGCTACCTTGGCACCGAAGCGGGACTTAGATTTAACCAACTTAATGCGAACATAAGGGTTCATAAAAAAAATCATGGAGTTCGTTCAAGGTGAAGTCAAAACAAAGTGAACATTTTAGTGTAACGGAGGTGACATCTCTTACAAACATTTTACATAATTGTCTCAACAAAAGACTAGACTACAAAGATGGAAACCAGATACACGTGTGGAGACGTGTACCACCAAGAGCTTCGTCTGCGAACTTCACCAAGCCACTCCGTCAGTCCGACTCCGCCGACTGCTCAACCTGCACACAGGGAAAACATATGCAGGGCTGAGTACTTTGTAGCACTCAGTGGACACATGCCCGAAGACAATTTAACCATAGCCATAATACAAGGATCATACGGGTTAAGTGAAAACCTATGTCCGTAAAATATACTTTATGAAAACCCAAGGAGAAACCTTTACCTTGCCATACCTGCCATGTTAATAACCTGATCTAGGGAAGTTGGCCGACTTCCCTAGAACCTAGATCACTTACCTTGCGGTTAAAGTGAACCTGAAGTGCACTAACTCGGGCAACACATGCCCGAGCCCGTTCGTATCTCATTAGTTGGCCCAAGGCCGACAGGTGGCAATAAACTTTTAACATTTAAATATTATGGCATGGTAACTTTTAATCAACATTTTATGATAACATCATTCGTACAACCTTGGTAAGAAAATCATTCATAAGCCATCTATTACAAATGTCGGACCCTCGCTTGAGTCTGGTACTAAACTAATGTGCTGACATATGCGTGAACTGACCCTTGGGTCTATTTTAGGTTCTAGTAAAGCTCTAGTTATAAACTTGTCAAGTTATCCTTATTAACGTAACCAGAGTATCCTGAGAATACTTTGATCAAGTAATAATAGCGAACTGTTGGGCCGAGCAGAGTGGCCTGTTCGCTGGGACAGTATAACGAGACCTTGGAAACTTTATGAAGACTGGAACCTATAACTTAAAACTCAAAGCAAACTAGAAATTCAAAGAAGAATAACCCAACTGAATCAGAATTTCAAGTGTATCCTAGATTCATGCATGAATGGGAAATGCTATGGAGATAATTACCTTGAACTTGGTGGAAGAACCGGGTATGACTCTATGCTTGATCCCCTGATCTTGTTTGTCCTCACTCTCTCGTGTTTTCTCTCGGATGTAGCTGAAGATTAAAGTGGCAAAATTTTGAAGTGTTGATATGGAGAGGGTATTTATAGGGAAGTATAGTGTCGCTTGGTTTCTTGGGCCGAATTAATGATTTGTGCTGCTGGAATTTTATTGGTGGAGACAGTTTTTGAAAAACGCTCTCTCGGGGTTGGTCAATTTGGGCAGTGGCTCGGGCAGCCGAGGAAGCAAGTATTGGCTGTTGCTGGGTGAACCCTTATTGGCTGACTCTTGACTTTCCAATATGAATTTAAAGCGGTGCCAAGCGTGGGTGCCGATTGGTCATTTATGCTTTGGTATACTGACCACTTGGTGTTGCTACAGGGTAGATTTCGGCATTGCCGAACACTAGACGCTTGCCGGACACTAGGCTAGACTCCGGTTAGACCGAGATTTATTCTAAGCTTCGGCACTGCCGAACACTGGTTAGTTCACTCGGCTCCGCTCCGCGCGGTGCGAGCTTAAGGCGTTGGGCGGACTCGCCAAGATGCGATCTTAGTGTGTTCGCTAAAAACTGCTCGACCGAAGGGTGGTTGCGAACTCCGGACAGTGTCCGGACTAAATGCAGAGTGATGTGCCAAGCATTTTACCCTTATCCAAACTAAGGCTATCTTAACATAACTTTCAAGTGACAAGCTTAGTCACTTCACAATATATCTCAATGTAACCATTCCATTTACATCATAAAATTTATAAATCTAACATTATAACCATGCATCCATCCATTCATAAGTCAATCAACCATTACTCATAGATAGACATAATAATGTAAACAGATAATAGCACATGATTTGAACATGGCCGAACTCATACTACTTTCTCATTCTAAACTTCCGAAAATCCCTTGCTAAAGGTTACAAGAAGGTTTCAAAACTTGGGCTGTTACACCCTACCAACCTTAACAAAATTTCGTCCTCGAAATCGCTTACCTACTTAAACAACTCTGGTTACTTCTCTCTCATCTTCTCCTCAAATTCCCATGTAGCCTCTTCTCGCTCTTGATGCTTCCACAGCAGCTTTACCGACGTAACGTTCTTATTCCTCAGTTGCTGAACCTTTCAATCTAGGATCACTTCGGGTCTGCTCTCGTAGACGGACTATGTGTTTCGGATCGTACACGTATTTTCGTAGCTGCGACACATGGAAGACATTGTGTACGTTACTTAACTTGGGCGGTAAGGCTATCTTGTAGGCAACATGGCCTATCTTCTCTATAATCTCATAAGGCCCGATGAAACACGGCCTTAGCTTCCCTTCCACTCCGAACCTTAGGATCCCTTTTAACGGAGACACCTTTAAGAACACCTTATCCCCTTCTGCGAATTGTGCCTCGCCACGTTCGTGATCAGCGTAGACCTTCTGCTTATCTTGAGCATCCTTCATTCTTAATCTGATCAATTGGATTACTTCGACCATCTCGCCGATCGCTTGAGGGCCCAGTAACTTTCTCTCCCCCACTCCATCCCAGTAAAGCGGAGATCGTCACTTCATTCCGTAAAGAGCCTCATACGGAGCCATCCCTATGGTAGCTTGATAATTGTTGTTTTAGGCGAACTCTATCAAGGGCAGGGCAAGCTCCCACTGACCACTCCGGTCGATCACTATCGACCTTAGCATATCTTCAAGGGTCTGTATGGTCCTTTATGACTGTCCATCCATCTGTGGGTGATATGCTGAACCAAAATTCAGCTTGGTTCCCATCTCCTTCTGTAAACTCTTCCAACACCTTGAGGTAAACTTGGCGTCTCTATCTGAGGTAATTGATTTCGGTACCCCCATGTAGTTGTACGATCTCTCTAACATAAAGCTAAGTGAGCTTTTCCGAAGTATAAGTTGTACAAACAGGGAGAAAGTGTGCACTCTTAGTTAGTCGGTCTATCACCACCCATATCGCATTACTAACCCTTCTATACTTCGGCAATCCAGACATGAAATCCACGGCGATATGGTCCTATTTCCACTCGGGAATCTCTAGTGGTTGCAGCTTTCCATAAGGTCGATGATGAATAGCCTTAACTTGCTGACAGTTTAAGCACTTTCTCACATACAAGGCTACATCCTTCTTCATCACTTCCCACCAGAACTTGCTCCGCAAATCCTGATACATCTTAGTGCTTCCAGGGTGGGCTGTTTACGGAGTTGTAACAGCCCAAGTTTCAGCAGCTAAGAAACAAGACCATCACTTCGGTAAAGGTGCTGTGGAGGCATCAAGAGCGAGAAGAGGCTACATGGGAACTTGAGGAGAAGATGAGAAAGAGGTACCCAGAGATGTTTAAGTAGGTAAGCAATTTCACAGACGAAATTTTTGTTAAGGTTGATAGGGTGTAACAGCCCTAGTTTTAGAATCCTCCTTGTAACAGTCTAGCAAGGGATTTATGATAATTTAAATAAGAAAGTTGGTGTGGGTTCGGCTATGTGCAAGGATTTGTGTGATCTTATGTGTTCTTACGTGCATTATGTGACCATATGTGTTCTAACCTATGTGTACTAACTTACTTGGTTGCCTATATGGTGATTGGATGTATGGATGTTGTTCATAAATGATATAGTTTAGTTAACCAATGTTCCGATTATGCGAGTTAAGTATTACAAAGTGATTGAGCTTGTCACTTGAAAGTTATAATCGAAATAGCCCCGGTTTGGCTAAAGCTAGAGTGTTCGGCACCTCGTCGGAGTAATCCAAAGCTCGCCTCGGCTTAGCCGAGCAGTCCTAGAGCGAGCTGCCAAGTTTTCGGTGTTGCCGGAGCCTAATGCTCGGCAACACTAGTGTTCGGCTGTGCCGAAGCACAGTGTTCGGTACTACCTAGTGTTCGACAGTACTTAGTGTCCGGTAGGGCCTAAGTGCTCGGTATATTCCACAAAAGTATATTGTCACCCCTTAAGCTTACGGTGATCGGTCCCTCCATGTTGTCAAACCCAAGTTAAAATAATATAGGGAGATCAAGAGTCAGCCAATGAGACTATCCAGCGTTAGCCAATGCATGATCCCTTGACTGCCGGAGCCACCGCCCAAACTGACCAACCCTGAATAAGCCTTTTTCAGAAACTGTCTCCACCACTAAGAATCCAGCAGTGTCAATCATTTGGCCGGCCCAGGAACCGAAGCGACTCCATCTCTCCCTATAAATAACCTCTCCATTATAACATCACAAATTTTGCCATTTAAATCTCAGCTGCAAACTTAGAGAGAAACACGAGAGAAGTAAGGAAATACAAGAATCCAAGAATCGAGCCTAGAGTCACACCCGGTTCTTCCACCACATTCAAGGTAATTGTCTCTTCATTTACGTAGCAATTCTCCATCCATGCATGAGTCTGGGATACGTTTGAACTCTTGATTATGTTGGGTATTCTTCTTTGAATTTCTTGTTTCCATTGAGACTCAAGTCATAAACCCAGTCAATTTCTTATCTAAGGTCTTGATGCATTATCTTTTAAGAGAAACTGTTGGTAATTTAGATAAATAGGTTTCCTATTTTTTCTTCAATGTAGTACCGAGCACGGAACTTAAAAATAGAACTTACCACCACTGTTACCCCAGTAGGGTAACGGACATGCTTAGTAGGTTTAATAATGAGGTTTCAACACTTAGAAAAACCAGCTAAAAGATAACCAAGTGTTTCAGATCGCAGCGAGCTGTGGAGTAGATAGGTTGCCGAGGCGATTACGAACATCCGAAGTCCTTAGTCCACTTTTTCTTCGATTCCATTTGTACTCAAATCTTTTTAAGGCTCTGTAATAGTTGTTATGCTCCACTGGATTTTGAAGGATTATATTTTATTTTGGTCATGATGTACGAACTCCGCACCCTTAATCGAATGTTTTATTGTCACAAGTATTTAATTACTAGTCCTCCTCGGTACTTCGGCACCGAAGTTATCCTTTTGCACACACACTTGTTCTATTTTGCCTTTGTCCAGCCCGTATTCCGTTGTCTAGTAGCGATCTCCGGGCTCGGCTACCCTAGCGGGTCTGGGGTCGTTTTAGAAGTGGTATCATAGCTCTGGTTCACTCTGAAAATCCAAGAGTCTTCCTTCTTTCTTAGTTTAGCTTCGTTTCACGAGACACTCACTAGAATAAGTTAAAGGTTCTCCAGCAAAAGCCCGTCACTACGACCCGACCCGCTCAACCAAGATAAGGTACGTTCTCTAAAGCTCGATTTGTATAAGTAAATGAATGGATAGATGAATGAAAATGGATGCATGTGTATGCTTAGATTGAGGTATGCCAGCTCTGCATGCCTAAGCCTTAGAGCTTGATTTCTTGATTTATGGTTTCCAAGTGAGAAGATGAGCTAAACATAGGGTTTGCTTGAGAACATAGCCGAACTCATTGGATGTGCTTGTAGGATTTCTAAGATCGAGAAGAAGGTTATCCCTGCTACGAGCGAGCTCGTGGTTTAGAGGCTCTACTATGGCCTGTGAACATAGCACAGTAGGCTACATAGAAGGCAAGGTGTTCGCCTTGCCTTTCCGAACGCATGAGGTCGCGCAAGCATGTTTTACCGCTTTTGTGCATGAGATAACTGCCGGAGTGACCAAGGTTCCCGTTTCGATTTGGTGGTTTTAAGAGGTTTATGGGTGTTCACTTTGTAGGATGCCGCCGAGATGATAGTTTCCCAGGAACCAAGGCGCTGACCCACCCCCACCACCTCCACCCGAGAGGAGGATCGAAGAAAATTTTCTTCGCCAGAACCCACCGACCTTTGACGGGATGGGAGAGCCCGCATGTGCCGAGCTCTAGATTTGGGCATTTAAGAGGATTTTCGACATTCTGAGGTGTAACGATCAGGAGAAGTTAGACTGCGTGGCATTTCAAATGACCGGCTCCACCGGCTTTTTGTAGGAAGCCCGGAGAAAGGTGATGACTACCGAGCAATGGGCGAACTACACTTGGGAACAGTTTAAGGAAGGGGTGTACGACAAGTACATACCCAAGAGCTACCGGAGATAGAAGGACGGCTCTATGAGGATGTTTGTAGACTATCGCGAGCTCAACAAGTTGACGTTGAAGAATAAGTACCCTCTACCCCGAATCGGTGACTTGTTCGACCAACTCAGAGGAGCTAGTGTGTTTTCCAAGATTGACCTGCGGTTCGGTTACCACCAGTTGAGGGTGCAAGCAGCAGACGTTCCGAATACCGCGTTCTGGACCCGTTACGGCCATTACGAGTTTGTTGTTGTGCCGTTCGGACTAACCAACGCACCAGCAGTCTTTATGGACTTG
>JAOWBJ010068000.1:0-10150 GCA_028566335.1 Monarda citriodora
GTGTTACAGGCATCAGCTCGACTGCATGAGAGCAAGAGGGTGATAGCGGAGTTGCCGGACCCACGCCTCGAAGGCAACTTCGAAGAAGAAGAGATGCAGGTAATGGCCTACTTAGCAAAAGAGTGCTTGCTATTAGATCCTGATTCCAGACCACCCATGAGTGAAGTGGTTCAGATTCTTTCGACTATCGCTCCAGACAGATCCAAAAGAAACAATATATGTGCATTTCAGGTATATATATATGATGATCACTCATAAATCATAATAGATGCAGATGTAGTGAAGTCTAATTCATTTTCTTGAACATCTGTTAGCGTGGAATGAGGAGTGAGAATCCAGAGGCGAGTGATGGAGAAATCTGCGACGCGTCCTCCTCCTCTACAGAAGAAATCAAGCAGATCACATCGGAAATGCCAATCGTCAAGAGTGAGAAAGAAGAAGATGAGTCAGCATCTGATGTGGAGAAGCTGATGCTCCTCACTTCCAAGAAACGAAGCTGGCGCCTACACGATGAAGAGGTGGTGGACTTAACGGAGCCACGGTTGGAGTCATTCTGCCTCCCAAACATCGAGCCCCATATAGTCAAGATCACATGTACAGGTACATAAACAAAATAGGAAATCAAGAGAAAAGGCAGCATTTGGAAAGAAACAAGATATTTTGAGTTGTAAATGTGTTAGGTTACAGTTTGGCTTGATTCATTTATTGGTTCGAATCTTATATCGAAGATCCTTTTCCGGTTGAGGTTAAAGAGTGAGGAGTTGAATGTGGTCTCTTCTTTGCTTTGCCTTGTTGCAAGAGATCTGAAGGAGGAAAGTTTATGATGGTAGAAGTGGAAGCAGGAACTCTTGGAGTGATCTTTTACTTGCTCTCTTCATTACGTAGTGGATGGAACAGTGATTATAGTGATTTTTAATTACTTATTATAATTCTTCCTACTTTTATAGTAGTAATTAAAATGATATTTTTAAATTATGGAAATTGTATTTTTTTTTTTTTTAAAAGAGATCTTGTATTGAAATTTTTGCCGACTTGTATTTTATCATTTGATTTTGAATGTTTGGATTTGATCTGTATTCGCTAGGCGCTATGCTAACCAAATTCACGAGAAAAGCATATAATATAATTTCCCATAGAGTGTAACGCCTTTTTTTTTTGGACAGTTTGGTAATTTTGCATATAGTATAACATTTTTTTTAGGACGGACAATCATTATATAGTAGTACTAGCAGGTGTCTGCGCGTTGCATCGAAATAGAATGTTAAGTGTAAATAAAAGCTTCACATGCATGCAGCAGCCTGAGTCGTGTGCATGCACCTAGCTTGAACCCATGCCTACGTGCATGGCAGTTGAGAAGAGAATCGCAGCAACAGAAACGAAGATGGTGGTCCCGCTCTAGGTTGTTAGGACTCTTCTAGATTAGCTCCTTCTAGATTAGTCTAGCTTAGTCATGTTGTTTCTACACGTTTTCTATTGATGTACTATAAGTAGCTGAGCTACTCACCTTCTCTGTATCTTTTGAAAATCTTTCCTCATATATGAATAGAGTTACTTTTAGCTTTAACATGGTATCATAGAGCTGTGTTTAGATCCGCTTGTGACCTGTGGTGTGTGTTCTTCGTCGTTTGTTCCTTTCTGCAATTTTTTTTCTACCAGCGTTGCTTCTGCTATCCACCACGATGGCTGGACCTCAAAATCCACCCTCTGGTTCACCTCACCTTCCTCAGCTTCACCCCATAATGATGAAACTTGACCGATACAACTACGCCTTCTGGCGTGCACAAGTACTCCCCACCATCCGTGCTCACGGCTTTGAAGATTACATATCAGCTACGGGCATGCCACCTGCTCCACTGCTCCCCTCATCCTCTGGTGCTCCGCCACGATCGAATCCAGACTATGCTCACTGGATCCGTCGTGACCAGTTTCTCCTCAGTTGGTTCCTAGCATCCATAAGTGATGTTATGCTAGGCCATGTGGTCCGTTGCAACACAGCTCGCGACCTATGGCTCACTCTGGACAGGTTGTTCTTCACTCAATCCAAAGCTCGAACAATGCAGCTCCGGATGTCACTACAAACTACTCGCAAGGGAGGACTATCCATTGAAGAATACTTTCTGAAAATGCGAGGATTTGCCGATCAATTATCGGCTGTTGGTCAGCTTGTGACGGATGAAGAGCTTCAGATGTACATTTTGGCTGGCTTCGGTGTTGAGTATGAAGCACTGGTGGTCAATTTCATGCAGTGGCCGGACACCCCATCACTGCAGGAAATGCAGCTAGCTTTCCAGTCATACGAGCTCAGGCTATATCAACAGATGCAAGTGCTGAATACTGAAGCTACTGATCACAATCTCACCTATAGTGGCCCAAGCGCCAATGCAGCATTCTATGGTGGTGGGAGAGGAGTCCTAGGACGTGGAAACAGAGGTGGAAATCCCAAGCATACAAGCCTCAAGTCTGTAGTATGCCAACTATGTGGCAAAATTGGCCATGTTTCGCTCAAATGCTTTTGAAGGTTTGATGTGCACTTCGATGGTTCTACTGAGTCTCCACAAGCTATGATGGCCGAAGGAAGTTCTACTGAAAATGTTGCTGAACCATCAACCTGGTATATGGATAGTGGAGCTTCAAATCATATTACTAATGAGCTTTCCAACCTTAAAATCAGCACTGAGTATCAAGGAACCGAAGGAGTGATGATTGGAGATGGTACAATCCTTCCTATTTCCTTTACTGGTTCTGCTTTAGTCCCTCCTGATAATATACATTCACACAAATCTCTTCTCCTAAACAATATCCTATATGTGCCATCAATTGCTAAAAACTTGTTGAGCATTTCACAATTCACTTCGGATAACAAAGTCCTAATTGAATTTCATCCTCACTTTTGTCTTGTTAAGGATCTGGACTCTCAAGAGGTGCTCCTGAAGGGTCATCTTCTTAATGGCCTTTACCAACTCGACCTCTCAAAACTCAACAACAAGGCTGCAACATTTGGTTCCAGCAAGTCATCCACTTCTCTTTCAGCTCATCTGTTCCACCCTTCTGCCAATTCTGCTAGTTTAGCTTCTAGCCTAAATAATCTAGCTGAGCCTACATACAAAGTTGATTTGTCAAAGCTAAAGTCATGTGAACAACACACTTTTCATTCCAATATGTATAGCTGCAGTCTAGAACCTATGAATAAGCCTATATCATATGTATCTTCACATGTAGCTCTTGCTTCCTCTGTACTTGATGTGAATGATATACACAGGATGTTTGGCCATCCTAATCAAGCTGTGCTGTCCAAACTTTGCTCACGTCTCAATACCCCTTTCTCTCCTAAAACCTTACAGTTTTGTGAGGCCTGTTCAGTTGGGAAAATGCATAAAAAACCTCACACCTCCCAACCAATTAAAACAAAACAGCCGTTTGAGCTCATTCACACAGATATTTGGGGACCATCTCACACCATTTCCTCACATGGATATAGATATTATATCCACTTTGTTGATGACTTCAGTAGGTTCACCTGGATATATCCATTAACACTAAAGTCAGAAGCTAAACAAACAGTCCTCAACTTCCTCACCCTTATCCAGACCCAATTCTCTATCACAGTCAAAGCTATTCAATCCGATTGGGGGGGTGAATTTCGATCCTTAGTTCCTATCCTCACAGCCAAAGGAATACACTTCCAACACTCATGTCCTCATATACATGCTCAAAATGGTCGAGCTGAGAGAAAACACCAACACATCTTTGACATGGGTCTTACCTTGCTAGCTCAAGCCTCCATGCCCCTTCAATATTGGTGGGAATCCTTCCATATGGCTACATATATCATCAACAGACTACCTTCCCCTACAACACACAATAAATCCCCTTTTGAACTCCTTTACAATTCTACCCCAGAATATCAAGCCATGAAAATATTTGGGTGTGCTTGTTTCCCATTCTTAAAGCCGTATCATAAACACAAACTCCAATTCAAGTCCTCTAAATGTGTTTTCATTGGGTTCAGTAATAGCCACAAAGGATATAAGTGTCTTCATCCTTCGGGTAGATTATACATTTCTGACACTGTTCACTTTAACCACAAAGAGTTTCCCTATCCCAGTCTATTTCCTTCATCTAGTACAGACTTATACAAAAGCAGTACTATCCCTCCTACCCTATTTTCCTATCCTACTCTCTCATAACCTACTCCACTCACTCCCACTCCACCCACTCTTCCTATTCCACCTACTGATCAGATTCCACAATCTCCAAGATCTTCAACCCCTTCTGTGACCAGTCCTTCCTCATCTTCTTCTCCTCCTCGAGACCCACATAACATTTCTAGCTTTTCTCCATCTTCAAATACCAGCTCTCACTCTGACTCATCCAATAATTCTTCCAATACCAGCTGTTCCACTGCTTCAAACTCCCATCCCACTCATACAAACCCTCTAAACACACATAGTATGGTCACAAGGTCTAAGCATGGAATCTATAAGCCAAAGAGTTTCCTTACTGAACTTCATAATATTCCAGTAGCTCCTAAAACTGTAGAAGAGGCTTTGAAATCCCCAGAATGGCATGAGGCCATGAAAGCAGAATTCAAGGCTTTAGTTGATAACCAAACGTGGGACTTGGTACCATACAAAGATGATATGAAAGTAATTACTAACAAGTGGTTGTTTAAGGTTAAAACTTTTGCAGATGGATCTCTTGACAAACTCAAGGCAAGGATGGTAGCAAGAGGCTTCGAACAGTATGCGGGAGTCGATTTTTTAGAGACATTCAGCCCAGTCGTTAAAGCATCAACCATTCGTCTCATGTTTTCTTTAGCTGCAACTAGAGGATGGAACATACAACAACTCGACATAAACAATGCCTTCCTCAATGGCACATTGGAGGACAAGATATACATGACACAACCTGCAGGATTTATTGACAACCAACACCCTCACCCTCAGTATGTATGCAGATTAAAGAAGTCACTCTATGGTTTGAGGCAAGCACCACGTGCATGGTATGATACACTCAAACTTTCACTTCTTAAAATGGGGTTCTCAAGGTGTGTGTCCGATCAGTCTCTTTTTCATATGCAAACTGCTTCTGGATTAGTTTTAATGCTAGTATATGTCGATGACATACTAGTTACTGGAGATAGCCATGAGTGTGTCATGAATATCATCAATGATCTTAAGGAGAGGTTCAAGCTAAAGCATAGTGGGCAAGTTAAATACTTTCTTGGTCTCGAAGTTCATCACAACAGTTCAAGTTTTGTACTCAATCAACAGAAGTATCTCCTGGAATTACTGACCAAGACAGGCATGGATGATTGTGTTCCCAGTTCTTCTCCCATGGCAGTAAATACGAAGTTGTCAAAGCATGAAGGTGTACAATTTGATGACCCTTTTCTGTACAGAAGCACTATTGGAGCTCTCCAATATCTTACAATAACACGCCCGGATATCTCATACGTGGTCAATAAACTCAGTCAATATCTTCAGCATCCGACTACACTACATTGGGCCTCATGCAAACGGCTTCTTCAATACCTCAAGGGGACAGCATCGGATGGATTACACTTCACTATGTCATCTTCGAATTGTTTGGAAGCATATTCTGACGCGGACTGGGCTGGATGCGTCGATGACCGGAGATCAACGGGAGGTCACTGCTTGTACATTGGGTCGAATCTAGTAAGTTGGAGCTCAAAGAAACAGAACGTTGTCTCAAGGAGTAGCGCAGAAGCGGAGTATCGATCTATTGCTGATACTGTGTCAGATATTGTATGGATGCATGAAATTTGTAAAGAGCTTGGCATTGCAGTACACACACCTCACCATCTCTGGTGTGACAACATCAGCGCAGTTTCATTATCATCAAACCCGGTATTCCATGCACGCACCAAACATGTCGAGGTGGACGTGCACTTCGTACGGGAAAAGGTATCAGCGAAGCTCATTGAAGTAGGTCATGTATCGGGCAAAGACCAAGTTGCCGATATCTTTACAAAACCATTACCGGAGGAAAGGTTCAAGTCACTTAGGAGTCGTTTGTGTCTGGTAGCTGTGGGAGAAAATGGAGCAGAGTGAATTTTCGAGGGTATGTCAAGAAGAAAGGAAAAGAGGGTTCATCTTCTACGGGGGCATGTTAAGTGTAAATAAAAGCTTCACATGCATGCAGCAGCCTGAGTCGTGTGCATGCACCTAGCTTGAACCCATGTCTACGTGCATGGCAGTTGAGAAGAGAATCGCAGCAACAGAAACGAAGATGGTGGTCCCGCTCTAGGTTGTTAGGACTCTTCTAGATTAGCTCCTTCTAGATTAGTCTAGCTTAGTCATGTTGTTTCTACACGTTTTCTATTGATGTACTATAAGTAGCTGAGCTACTCACCTTCTCTGTATCTTTTGAAAATCTTTCCTCATATATGAATAGAGTTACTTTTAGCTTTAACATAGAACATAAATCGTGTTTGTTCCGAGGCGTCGTCTCTGACCTCTCCCTAATTATGCTGACGGTTGCCGCCGTCACCGGCCACGCCGCGGCGGCGAGACTAATTTTGACAATTAGCCATGATTATGTTGTGATAATGACATAAGTGAGTAAGAGGAATAAACATGCACTTTCAATTTTTAGGAAAATGAAGGGTAGTTTGGTTATTTCGCATATGTGTAACTTCCTATTTTAGGGGTCGAATAATATTATATATTACTAGAATTATAGATAGAAGTATAGATAATAACTAGCGTTGTGCTTGCGCCTTGCGGCGGGAAGAATTAAACATAAATTGTGTTTGTGTTGGAATGTAAAAGAATTTATTAAACAATTTAAAAATAAAAATTAGATGTTAATTTAAATAATAGTTATTGGGCCTGAAAGTGAGAATATGCCCAGAAATAGAATTAAAAAGAAAAAAATAAATACACCAGCCAGGAATCGAACTCGGGTCTGTAGCGTGCATCATTTTCTATTTTTGAGGGTACGGGGGTATTCTGGACACTTTAAATGTCACAAAAGTGTAATAATATCAAAATATAGGCAGGTGGATAAATATTATATAGTAGTACTAGCTTCATGTCGTGCGTTGCAGCGAGAAGAATATTTATGTTGAAATGTGAAGGAATTTTATGAAGCAAATTAAAAATAAGAATAAAAATTAGATATTAGTTTAAAAATAATAGTTATTGAGTCTGGGAGTGAGAGTAGGCCAGGAGTGAAATTAAAAGAAAAATAATAAATGCATGAGTCAGGAATTGAACCTGTGTCTCTATCATGCATTACTTTCTACTTTGGGGGATGCAGTGGTATTTTGAACATTTCAAATGTGACAAAAGTGTAACACTTTCGATTTTTAAGGTGAATAATTATTATATAGTAGTACAGATAATAATAATAATAATAATAATAATAATAATAATAATAATAACAATAATAATAATAATAATAATAATAATAATAATAATAATAATAATAAAACAATTATATTTGTTTTATAGTTCTTTGAATATAATAAGAATATTATAATGTGATGGAGGTAGTATAATATAGGCCCTTCTTATTCGTCAAGTCATGCATATTCTTGCAGAACCAAAACAAATTACGACAGTCCAAAAATGGATGACGATGGCATACAACAAATCGTCCTCACTCCAAATGAAGAATCAAAACTTAAACATGGATGACGATTTGAAAGGACGAATTTATGAAGAATCGAAGAAAGTATGGAGGATTGCCACTCCAAGTGTGATTGCAAACGTGAGTTCATTCGGCACTATTGTGGTGACGCAAGCATTCTTCGGCCACATCAGTGCCGTCGATCTTGCCGCTTACACACTTGTCCAAACCTTAACCGTTCGATTCGTCCAAGCTGTACTGGTATACAGCTATTTTAAGAATTTCACAAAAGTTTTCACCTTTTGCTTGATTGTGATGTCTAATGGAAGAATCTCTTTGGTTTGAGTTCAGCTTGGAATGTCGAGTGCAACAGAGACTCTTTGCGGGCAAGCTTTTGGGGCAAAACAGTATCATATGATGGGGATTTACCTTCAAAGATCTTGGCTCATCGATCTCATAACCCTAGCTATTTTGCTTCCGTGTTTCATCTTCGCCAAGCAAATCTTCAACCTTTTAGGGCAGGACGAAGAAATTGCAAAATCTGCTGGTTATATTTCTCTCTGGTGCATTTCGGCTATGGTTAGCATGCTCTTTAACTTTACTACAGAAATATTCCTACAAGCACAGCAGAAGAACATGATTGTTGCGTGGCTAGCAGCTCGGAGATTTGGGATTCACATTCTGTGTTCTTGGCTTTTTTTCATGTTTTGGGTTTTGGGGTGGGCGTTCTGCATATCTTCATGGATTCATGTTTTTGGACAATTTGGTTATGTTTTCGGTGGATGGTGCCCTGAGACGTGGAGAGGGTTCGATTTAGCTGCATTGAAGGATTTATGGCCAGTTGTGAAGCTCTCTGTTTCATCTGGTGTGATGATGTGGTAAATTCTCTTTCACAAAAAGAATTCTTGCTCTTTACATCATCTTCTTCTTCTTCTTTGATGTTCTCTGTTTTCTTGCAGTTTGGAGTTGTGGTACTATGCAATTCTAGTGTTAGTGGTTAGCTACATGAAAGATGCACAAGTTGCCATTTCTGCCTTCTCCATTTGGTAATTAATTAAAACATATAATCAATCTATAATTAATTTGCCTGCACATTCACTAATGAATTGAATTTGGAGATTTCAGCTTTAATATAACTTCTTGGATAAGCATGATCATCATTGGCCTTATGGGGGCTGCAGTGTATGATTTCTGCTTCTTCCCTTTTTCCACTCACCCTTCGGTCCATCTACATTAATAATGAGTACAATTAAATCTCCTTTGCAATGAAACACAGAGTTCGCGTTGCGAATTAGCTGGGGAGAGGAGATGCCAAAGCTGTGAAGTTCTCAATTAAGGTGTTGACGAGAACTTCATCTTCAATAGGGGTCTTCTTCTGGATTGTATGCCTTGTTTTCATCAAAAACATCAGTTATCTCTTCACAGATGATGAAGCAGTGGCCAACACAATGTCTCATCTTTCGCTTCTTCTCGCCTTCACAGTTCTTCTTTCGAGCATATACCCCATCCTCTCAGGTTAATTAGTCTCAATCCGTAAATCGAAAAGCTCTTCAGCGTTTGCTCGTTTTTCGTATGAATCTGAGAGTGTTGTTCCTTTGAATGCAGGTGTGGCTATAGGATCAGGTATGCAGATGAAGGTGGCAGTGATCAATCTGGTTTGCTTCTATGTTATTGGAATGCCTATTGGAATAGTTCTTGGTTTTGTGCTTCACCTTCAAGTGTAGGTACAAAATTATAGAAAGGGATAATGTCGTCTAAATACACAACCTTTTGGTCAATTTCCATTTTTACCACAACCTTTTAAAATTCTGCCTAAATACACGACCTCTGTTGACCGTCCGTTTTTACCCCGGCCTTTTAAGAATCTTCCTAAATACACGACCTTTGCTGACCGTCCAATTTTTCCACAAAATCTAATTTTCCCCAAATTGGATTTGACGTGTAAATACACGATCTTTGTTGACGCGTCTACAGGCAATCGATACAAGCCTTCTTCGACAACTTGATCTCCCAATCTGCCTCTGCCAAGTTCTACAAAGCTACATCGAGCGACGGGACGTCAACCACCGTTAATGGTCTCTTCCAATGATGGGCGAAGAAAGTCCCCAGTTCGGCGCAGAAGCTGTGCGGGCAGGCGTTTGCGGCATGAGTCTAGTTCAAGGGTGCTACCTCCAGTACGAGATCTCCGGGTTCAGACAGGTGAGCAGGGTTGAGTTGTTGTACAGGATTTGAGGGTAGACACGGGCGAGCGGGGCCGGGTTCGGAGACATGCTGCATTTGGCGTTATGGGAACTGGGAGATAGTGAAGGGCTTCGGGAGCGGCAGTAACTATGATGGCGCCTACGAATCAATGTAAATGATGGACAGTGCGAAACCGATCTCATCAGTGTCGAGTGCGCGAGCTACGCGAAGGCTGTCATCGACAATGTGAAATCGGAATGCCGCATCGTAATATCAGTGTAGATATACCTCCGGACTTGGTACATTATAATTATGTTTGTGTTAAACTACGTTGTTTTGTTTCAACATCATCACAACAAAATAAATGAATTAA
>JAOWBJ010068109.1:0-10148 GCA_028566335.1 Monarda citriodora
GATGTGGCCAGCAGTAAATGCCACATTTATGATGAGTTTGGTTAAAACATACTTACATTGATTTCACCATCGTCCATGTAAATGATATTGCAGTCCTTTGTCTCCGTGACATTACCATGTTCATCCACCTTAGCATCACCAAGCATTAACAGGCATTGATTCCACTTCTTCAGTTCTTCCTGGTTGAATGATATGGTTATCAAATACACAAGTATCAACAAGGTTTAAATTATTCATCATGCCAATCAATCACTAGTGCTTAGTACAGAGAGTGTTAAACGAGAGGTCATTCATAAAAGGTTTATAACACAAATCACAAGATATGTGACTTAACAGACCAAGTGAAATCTACTGAAGCTCAATTTATTGTGCAGTTGCTGCTAGTCTTGGAATTAATAGGTGTATTTTAAATTCCTTTTAGGGTCTTCCACCTAAGTGCGAAAATTGTTCTTTGCGTGCGCAAATTGCTTATAATTACTATTGGAATGAAATACCTTCGAGGGTTTTCTAGCTAATTGAAAATTTCATTCTTTGAGGGAGCTAATTGCTTGCAAAGCTAATGTAGAAAATATAAAGCGCAAATGTCCTGGCAAATCTAATAAAGGATTATTCTTATACAACAAGAAATATAATGTGTAATGAAATCACCAATCTCCACCCAAAACTCAAATTTTCATCTTGATATAGCAATTCCAGTAGTATACGCCACTCGCACACCCGCAAACGACTCAAACCGCATGAAAATCCATAGGGAAATGGAAAAGTAGCAGCAAGATTAAAAAAAAAAAAAAACACAATGCCACAGTAGAATGTAGAAAAATAAAAGTGAACTATTACGAGGCATTTAGCAGCGAGGTAGCGAAAACGAAGGTCTCTAAGCACGATTTGTGACGCATTGAGAAGGTCGAAGGCGCGGTGGTAATGCGTGCGAAGGTACAGCACCTGGGCCTGCATGAATATGTCGGCAGGGTCCTCCGTCGCCGCCGCCACAATTTCGGCAAAATGGCTCGCCGTCTCGTACAAATGCTTGCTCACGCAGTCGCGGACGATTCCCCGCAGCTTCTTGATTCGCTCTTCCCACATTCTATTAGGCTTTCCTGCAAACTCTCACCACAGCAATAAGCCGATAATGCTTTCCGGACCAAACGCCTAGCACTTTAACTGTATTAACCCTAAATCAATTTAATAAATCATTTCTAGCAAGAACTAGTGACATCACGAACCAACAATCACAAAATTCCATCCGAATTCTTGTTCAATTTAGAGCCAAAATTTATTTGAATTTTGGCATCTTGGATACTACAAATATGACATTAACAGAAAGTAATTTTCACAATCCCTCCATATAATCTCCGATTATGAACAACCTAAAGAAGAAAGAGGCATTCCAATTTCTGTGTCATATTCACTATTCAACTAAACGAAGCCGATCATGCGATACTCGGCACCACGTATTTCGTTACAAAAAGAATTAAAATATGATGGACAAAAAAGAATTATACCTCTTGGTTGGCTGCCCGCGGCCGGAAATCGGCGATGGGTGGTGGAGGTGGGAATGTGGATGGCGGGTTGCCTACACGGTTGTGAGGCTGCAGAGCGGGAGTGGCGTTACTACGTAAGGGTTAGCAGGGGAAGACTAATTAAATCAAAGAAAACTTATACCAGGCGGGAAGGGTTTGCCTTATAAGGCGTTTATTAAGTAGTTTAAAAATAAACATTAGATATTAGTTTAAATAATAATTATTGGGTCTGAAAGTAATAGTAGATTCAAAACTAAAATTAAAGCGAAAAGAAAATAATGTACCCGCCGCGAATCGAACCCGGTCATTCTAATGCATTGTTAATTAGTTTCTTTTTAGGGAATGCATGGGTATTTGAACATTTTGCATGTAACGAAAATGATAACACTTTCTAAAAATTGTGGATGGATAATTATTATATAATAGTATAGATAAGGAAAAATAAAAAAAATAGTATAAAATATGTGTAGCCAACGGGCTGACCCGAGGCCAGCCCGATCAACCTGGCGGCCGGAGGGGTCAATTCAGATAGTCCGAAATTAATACGGATCGGAGAAAATCGACTATAAACCTAATTTTTTCAGGTTATTCGGACTAATTCACGGATTCAAACCAAATTGACATTCCTAGTGAGTGGGTGAGCTAACGGACAGCAACTCGGAGCTGTCCCCAATGCCCGCCACGACTGACATCCAAAACCCCTAAAAAAATCATATATTTCTTTCCACTTTTTTCCTTCTTCTAAGTTTTGTCTTGCTCGAGTTAAAAATATTATAATTGTTGGCCTGGAAGTATGAGTGTGATGGATTCCGATTTTAGAGTTTGATATGATGGGTAAAGATTAAAAGAGAGACACAAGAATTTACGTGGTTCGATCCTTTAATGAGGATCTACGTCCACGGGAGGGAGGAGAAACTAATATATTGCTTTTGAGAGTACAAGAGAGCGTGTGTTCTCGTCTATTCTAACCCCTATTTATAAGTATAGGGTTTTACATCCTTACGAATCCTAATCCTTGTACAACACTAAATCCCTTCCTTGTTTTTAGGAGTTTTAGGGTTTCCGTCCATATCCTCGATCCTGCCGAGGATTATCCCTTGTGATTTAGTTGTGATCTCTGCGGATTCTGTGGGATTCGTTGTGATCTCCCGAGTGATCCTATCCCTGCTTGGGATGTTTTATATACGGCTTTTGAGGACAGGCCGAGGAGGCTAGGCCGAGGCTCGGAGCCCTCGGCCGAGGCTGGTACTCGTAGGCCGAGGCTGCTGGCTTGAGCCGAAGCTGTTCGGCCGAGGCTGCTGGCTTGGGCTGGGATTGCTGGGCCGAGGCTTAATGGGCTGCGTTATTGGGTCTGGGCCTAGGTGATTGAGCCGTACCCCATCAGATATAATTTTTCTTTTACAAGATATTACTATAACACTTATATTACCCCGTAAAGAAATTTCATTTCAAAATGATATTTTAAAACTTATACTAAGTTTCGATAAAAATGTCTGCAAAAATAAATCATTTAACATGAGAGAAATATAATATAAAATAATATAAAACTATACCGAGCATATATAAAAAATTCAAGTTTTTGATAAACGATTAGTACAGGGTACTGAGAGATATAATTATGTGAAAATATAAATGCGTTTGGAAATGATTATTTTATTATTTTTGCATTCAAATCTATTTGGATTAGAGTGCAGCTCTATATTAGAAAAAAAGAATATATTATCTGCTAAAATAACGGATAGTTTAAAGTAGTGTGTAAGTTGATAGTATTAGCACAGAAGAAAAATGTAACTTTCAGATTTCAGAGATGTAAATAAGAGGACCCCAAAAATGTAAATACCATTAAATTAGATCAGAGATATATACAAATATGCAATGACAGCCTTCACCCAACTGTGCTCAGGTCACCGGAGTGAGCAGCGGTTTATTGAGAAAGTGGCACTCCAAGTTTGCAACAACGAGATCAGCCATGGCGTCACTCGTTTCGACGGTGTCAGTCCCGACATGAGGCAGCAAGACCACATTCGGCAGCCCGAAAATCGACTTGGGAACGTGAGGCTCATTCTCAAAAACGTCGAGCCCAGCTCCGCCTAGCCTTGCCTCGAGCAGTGCGGACACGAGCTCGTGCTCGACAACGAGCGCGCCTCTCCCTATGTTGATAAGGACACCTCTCGGGCCCAGTGCATCGAGAACCTCCCGATTCACAATGTGTCGAGTTTCGGTTGTTAGCGCGCATGCCACGAACAGGATTTGGCAGTTGGAAGCCAGATCAATGGGATTCGAGTAGTACGTGTAGCTTGTGGCTTGTTTCTTGGTCCGAGAGTGGTAGCTGATCGTGCAACCAAATGTCCTAGCTCGTTTCGCTATGGCTGAGCCGATCCTGCCTAGTCCGAGTATTCCAATGGATTTGCCACTGAACTAGAAATGGAAACAAGAAATTGATGAAGAATGGAAAACCACGAATATCACCTGGTTTTGATGTTTCTTGTGCAAGATTAGTAATTAAGAGAAATTTGGAGTCACCATTACTCAAATTTGGGTATTATCCTTTACTAACAAACTCAAGTTCCCTCGACTGCTGCATAAGAACATGATGATTTCTAGCACTAAAAAAACCCAGTAAACAAACAGTTCCTTTTCATCCTCAAATTCATAAATCAAGAAGCTTTAGAACCTAGTGCACGATCACGATCATAACCATATACTAATCATGATCAACGATCGTGATGCTACTTTGCAATTTTATGGGAACAATCATGGACATAATCATGTAATCAAGAAGCATACAGCGCAGGACCAAGATCAGTTTTCATTAACATGGAAATCGTAACACGAAATTTTGACAAACTTTGCAATTAATGGGAGCAAAATCATGACCATAATCATGTAATCAAGAAACATACAATCGCAGAACTAAGATCAGTACCCCTTAACATGGAAATCAGGACACGAACTTTTGACAAACTTAACTTTCATAATCCAAAGCTCAACAAAGGAAAGAAGAAGGCCAAGAAAAATCAAAGTACTCAATCGGAATTAGGTATTCATCTGTGCTAAAGAGTTGCAGCTCTACTTTTAGATGCATGATAAAAAAATGTACAGCAACAAAATCCAAGGAAATCGATTCAGCTACAAAGAAACACAGATTCGAATCTTCACTCCGTTTAAACTAAAATGAAAGTAATCTCGATGAGAAAGGCACACCGCAATTCCGATTTTAGTTTAAGAAACTGCCAATTTTACAAACCTTAGCAGCCAGCTGAAAATCCCCATTCCTCCACGATCCACTCCGCAAGAACGCGTCGGCCGCGCATATTCTCCGCAGCGTCGCGAGGGCGAGCCCGACGGCAAGGTCGGCGACGTCGTCAGTCAGCACGTCGGGGGTGTTGGTAACCCTAATTCCTCGCTCTCGGCACTTGTCCAAGTCGATTTTGTCGAGGCCGACGCTGTAGCTAGCGACGATTTCGAGGCGGGGGAGCGAGTCGATCAGATCCGAATCGGCGCCTATGTTGGTGTCGCCCACCACCGCTCGTACTGAGTCGGCGCGCCGAGTCAGGAACTCGGCTTGGGAAGGCGATTCCCAGAGCTTGAAGAGTGTGAAACGCTGCTGCAGCTGCTGCTCGAGATAGGCTGACATTGCAGTGGTCATCATCACTCCCACATTCTCCATTTTCGCTCTGGAAACGCACTGCTTGAGAAAAAGGGATATCCGGATATGTATAAGGTGAGAGCATATACAAATTTATAAGCGACTTATTCATTTACATATAATATAAAGGGTTAATAACATATAATTCCAAAAATTATTATCGTTTTTGTATTTATATATCTAACTTTAATTTGTAATAATTAAATATACATACTTTATATTTGTAGCAATTTTTCTTAAAAAAATTATCCGACGATGACATGACACAATCTAATATTACGATGACATAGCATTAACGTGTCTAACACCTTCTTCACCTTGTATTTAACGATAAAAAATTAAATGAGAACAAAAAAGCGTCCTTTGTTCTAACTTGCTGAGAATAGCATGTCTTAACAACAATAGAAGTTGCAACTCAATCGGCTGCTATAGATCTAACAATGGTGAGTAGCGTGAGTATATGAGGTGTTTATAGACACGATTTCACAGTCATAAATCTAAGTATCAACACTTGAGAAAACCTAGTCATTTCGAGTGTTGATGTGAGCATTGAGAGATTTATGCGGAGAGAGATATGACTTTGGATTTCTTCTTTTTCATTGGTTTCCTGTTTTCCCGTGCTTCTCTATGAAATTGGATGAGATATTTATAGGCTCAGATTCTAGAATAGAGACATTCGAATTCGATCCACATCGTTGAATTTGAAATAGAGTCATTTGGAATTGATCAGGGCCGCAAACTCCGATATGGAAATGATCCTTCAAAATTGATTCGAGCTGCTAACTCTGATATGATTTGATCCTGATTTCCAACTCTGATATGGAAAGAATCCATTGCACTGAGAGTTGGTTGACCTATAAACAGCTCAGGTCTCACCGAACAGGTTGACCTTGAATACCTCAACAACTTGTGTCTTCTGTGGTCTTCAGACTTGCTCTTAAGTTTGCAGTCTTCTGTTATCGCTCCAAGTTGAGTCCACAACACGTCCTTTCAATCTGGTTGTGTTCGGTCTTTCGAGTCGAACTGTCTAGAACACGAACAGCTGAGTACAACCTGCTTATACTAAATAAACTAGTCTAACAACCTTACTTGAGAATCTAAGTGTTGTTTTGATAAACATCATCAAAACTCATGAATCGAGTAGGGTTTTCAACAATTTTCTCTTTTTTGATGATGTCAAAAACCACACTTTACAATTATTTCCTATGTAAAAGATAGATAGATCATAACATAGGAAATTAGCTAAATAGTACTTCAGTTTTACAAACTTGGTATCCAACTTACAACAAAATATAAAGACATGCATTCTAGAGCCAAACTATCCAGAGTTTCCTTCTTAACTCCTTAAGCTGGTTTGTCACTTTCGTAAATAATGACTATATTCCCCCTCAGAATAAGCTATTTTCCTCCTTATGTCTTCTCACCATCTTCTCCATCATTATGTCTTCACCATCTTCCTAATTTGTAGTTTAATGATGATCTTAGGTTAGGGTAAGATCCCTTTTAGGGTCTTGTCTACTGGCATAGAGATCTTGGATGATCTCTTCTCGATGAACTTTCCCCTAAGATAGCTTCCCTTAAGATGAAGAACTCTTCATCTACCGAGCTCTCCAACATCTTGCAAGCCCTCCTACATCTCCTTCTTCTCTCTTGATGTGCTATGTTCCTCCTTCTTACTGTCATTTCCCCCTTTTTTATTTTCATTTCCCCCTTTTTAACATCATCAAAATGAGTTCGAATGAATTGCCACAACATGGCGTTTTTAGCTTCAAGTGTGGCAACCTTCTTATCCACGTAGTCCTCGCGATAAATCTCAAGTACGATCACATCAGACGTCTGGTCAAGACCGTATGAGGCGAGAGTTAAGGACTGTGGGTCTCTAAGAGCATTCACACATCTGGTCAAGACCGTATGAGGCGAGAGTTAAGGACCGTATGAGGCGAGAGTTAACGACTGGTCGCGGCTCGACTCACGTGCGGCCGCGCCCGACGTGGCGCCCGGTCGCGGCTCAACCGCGCTGCACGCGGGCACGCGAGACCGGTTGCGGCTCGAGTGGTGCGGACTGATCCGTGTGGCGTCCGGTACGGCGCCCTACTCCAGGCTGCCACGTGGCGGCTATCCATTAGGCTGCACGATCCGACGGCCCAGAAGCTGCCAAGTGGCAGCTTCTGATTGGCTCTCGACTTTAGCCGTTAATGAACTTTTTATTTCTTTTTTTATTCTAATTATTTATCTATAAATACCTCATTTCTTCACCATTTTTTCTACACCAAACTCACAAACTACTCTCTCTAATTCATATTCATTCCTTTGAATTTCCAAAAAAATGTCGAGTTCCGACGAACACCCTAAAACGTTGAGTTCCGAGGAACGCCGTGAAAGGTTGACTTCCGATGATAGCCCTAAAACCACTACAAAATTCGAGGAGCGTGTCAAAACTGCGTCTCAAACGCTCGTCCTCATTGGTGTTGCCCAACATCGCGAGCGAGTTGAACGAGATATAGTTGAATCCTCCACCAAAAAACATCGTACTACGGGGAAATCTATATCTAGGGACGACATGTACGACAATATCGCTACTATAGCAGAAAATCTCTCTTTCCAAACGTATTACGAAATCTACACGACGGATACGTCCAAAATGTCTTCAGAAAAGCGCCGACGACATGCTCTTATGTGTAAGTTCATCGAGCACAAGCTCGGGCTGAAGCCCCATTCGGACGATTAAATTTTTATTTATGTATTTTTTTTCTGTTTTAAATTTTTGTTTTTTTTAATTTATGTATTTTTTTTATTTGTATTGTAAATTTTCCAAATGTTTCAATACAATCAAATTTTAAAAATTCTTCTAATTAAATCATTAAGAAATGACAAAAAAATATATAAATCAAGAAAACAATTTAAAATTAATATTTATAGCTCGCGACTGGTCTCCACTGCAATCAAAAAACCTCGCGACCGGTCTCTGACACAATCTAATATAATATATTATTTATATTAATAAAATAATCCGCGACCGGTCTCGCCGTGCCCGGGAGAGCCCTCCCTCTGCAAATGCTCTAAGGTGTTGACAGCTTTACAGGGTGAGCTAGGGAGGAGACTTTGGTGTGCATCTCCGACGACCACTTTTTGAAATGGGCGTCGACGACCTGTAGCTCACCGAAAAGGAGTTCATCAACCTTGTCAATCTTCTTGTCGATAAAATGCTACATTTTGATGTCGGCAAAATAAAACTTATTTAGCTTCCTGGACATTTCACCCAGCTCGAATTTGACGATGGTCATGATCCTATTTTCAATGGATGTGAGGTCGCTAGCTGACGCGATAGAGGGTGCAGCAACAGATGGTCCTTCCTCCAGCTTAACTAAGGGAGGAGTGGAGAGAAAGTCCGTCCAGCCTCGAAACCTAGAGGCGGAAGGACATATTGTCAAGCTTCTAGCTAACAACTAAAAGTGGATTACAGGTTACTCTAGATACTCTAGCTAACAACTAAAAGTGGACATTCTGACTAGTGTTTGTTTCTGTTGATCAAGCTTCTGTTGTAGATTGGCGGTATTGACGGAGTAATGAGGCGAGTTGCTAGGCCAGCGCCTCTGCCCCTAGTGTAGGTTGCTGTGTTCCCACTAGGGCTCCTTCTTCGTTATCGGGCATTGTATTGTGGGTTTAAGACAAATGGTAAATGATGAAGCAGAACAGTTAAGATCCAAGAGGATCGTTCACTGCTCTGATACCATGTCAAAAAGAAATAATTTAGAGAGCATGGAGGCCATTGAAGGCATGAGACGAAAGAAATCAGAGACGACAAGAATATTGTACTGCACTAAGTTATGAATTATTACAACCAAATGTACTCAATATATAGGTGTACAAAATCTATATTAAAGGAAAAGAATAATTGGGCACGATTGTTGATCTTGCTTGATTCCCTTGCTCAGATTTGGTGTTCTTTCCTTCTTTGCATTGATTTATTTCCTTCAGAATTCTAACACAACTGGCTGATATTTTGACTAAGGCAGTCTATGCTAAAGCTTTCAAAGAGGTGTTGGCCAAACTAAGTATTGAAGATGCCGTTGCTTAGTTTGAGGGGGAGTGTTAGAATTAGGAAACAGTTATGTATAGAAAGGATTGACAGAGGCGTGTAATATGGCTGAATAATTATAGCCATAAAGGCTTGATTTTGTTTCCTTATGTATGATGGTAAAATCCTCTATATCAATGGGATTGTACCATAAAGAATGATCAGATTGAATACAATATTTTTCTCCCTAGCCAACTCTTACTTCCTCTGTTCATACCAATAAAAGGAACATATTCCATCTTTTTTTTCAAGTGTCATAGATACTATTTTTGTTGTTTGCTTTTAAATGTTACATTTCGGAATTTAATAACATAATAGTTACATCTTTTTCAACTTTACCCTTATAATTAATGTTATATATAAAGTGGGGTGCATAAGAGAATCATAAATAAGATTAAAATATAAAATTACTTATTTTTATTATTTGGGATTTGTTGATCGCAACATTTAAAAAAAACGAAGGGAGTATTTCATTAAACCAATTCGTCGTTTCACGCAAGTCAATCTACCTCGAGCCTACAAATACAATAATCCGTCATAACATAGCCAAATAGCACCCAAATAGCACCACTCGATCACATTTGAAATCATGTTAGATTTTGTAATAGCAACAATCTCACGTGACATTGGAGATTTTTATAATTTTTACATTGACCCTCAAAAGATCAATTGAGCAATTTGATATCGCAAGTTCGGTGCATGCATGTTTAAGTATATTCTTTTATTCCCACATTTTTTCAATTGCTACTTCATTCATTCATTTATCAATGATTCAAAATAAATAGGAATGAATGATTGACTAATTTGGATTAGACGATACTAGTGTGTTGCCCGCGCGTTGCGCCGGGAAAAATTAAATATAAATTGTGTTTGTGTTGGAATGTGAATTAATTTATTAAGC
>JAOWBJ010068217.1:0-15716 GCA_028566335.1 Monarda citriodora
TTAGCTTTTGAGTTGAACTAGTACTTATTTATAATGTCAATTATCGCCTCTTGCTTTTATCTCTAAATTATGTCTTCGCTCGAAATTTCATAAGCGAGTAATGAGATCGCTCAAGATTACCAAAATCTGCTTTCAGATTACCAAGCGACTTTGACCGCTTCTACCACAATTGTTTTGATATTTCGGAAAAGCATGTAAGTAAATCAAAGGAAATTATGTACTAAGAAAAACCTTTCAAAAGAGATTCTTTACATGAATTCACAAGCGAACTACACAAAAACCGTCTGGCCAGGCGTCAGCCTACGAGCGTCCTTTTCGGAAAAACGCTCTAAGTCTTTTAAAAGCAACCCTCTTTCAGAAATAGCTTTCAAGCCAGTTTTCATGAGAATTTCCAAATGGATAACCCTCTTCGCTCGATGACCATTTCCGCTTGATCCAAGAGTTTTCACTTCAATAGTTTTCTGGTGGCACGTGGCGACCCTCCGGGTCCGGATTATCCATAAATCGGGTCTGGGTCGTTACACCTTGGCAGAGCTGGAAACAATCTCTTCACCGCCCCCATCAAGAAAGATTTGGCTGCTCCTATGGACCCTAGAGGGAGAACAGTTGATCGAGAAGCTATAGAGAAGGAATTCATTTGGGTGAGGAATGAGTTGAATGCCACATAGAATCAAGACCTGCTTCGAATCAAACTCTGTGTCTATTCTGCTTATGGACTTGTGCCGCACGGGAAAAATCTAAGTTGATATCCTCATAGGTTCTCTTGTGTTCTCATATGTTTATTTTGTCTCCATAATATTTTAATCACTTTGTACTACTCTTGCTTTTATGAATGATAAGTGATTACTCTATCCCATGACAACAACTCATTGTCTATTTAACTTTTCGCTTTAGATTAGCGACACAAGATAAGGGACATATTTATCTATGCTCTAACGTTTGCTCATGATGCAGATGAAATCACTAGTCAAGGGAGAACTCGCTAAGTCTTGAAAAGACTTATAGCGAATTCTCAAAATCGCTCTTAAATTTTCAAGCGATAATGATAATGTCTACTCAAAGCGATCAGGTATAAACACTTCATACTTGAATTAGAAGATTGCTTGGATATTACTTTTTGATAATAGCTTTGGTATCATCAAAAAGAGGAAAATTGTTGGAATATTTAGTTAAGGGGAATTTTAATTAATAAAATTCTTTAATTGTTTTGATTATACCAAAGCCCCTTTATCTAATTATTCATGTTCTTATAAGTCTTGTAAAAGAACTCCCCTAGATGAGAAATACATGTAATTATTTTCTTGTATTTAGAAAAGCTCAGTTGTTCGGGAGCTTATTTTCTTTCAAGTGTATTTCTACCAAGCTAAGATTGAAAACCTAGCAATTTTTCGCTAGAGGTATTGGCCAAACGGTTTTTCGGAAGTTGTCGCTCGAGCCTACCATAAGCTACAAAGATCTGCCTAGCGAAGTTCGTCAAACGTAGTTCTTCTCAAGCGGATATCTTCAAGAGGTCTTGACAAGCGAAGAACCAAAGCAACGCTTCTTCAAGCGATGCTCATCATTCAAGCAAGACCACTCGAGAAAGACAAGCAACCGCTACTCAATAATATCCCAAGTTGTCCAGCGCCGAATACAAATCCAGAAGATACAGATCTTATTTAAAGAAGTCAGGGCCTAATTGACAGGTGGACACACGAGATTGGCCAACCGCTTTTCAAGTTAACTGAAGATCAATTATGAAGATTCACGTACACAAATTGACTGCAGAAAATCGCGACAAATCTGCAACATTCCTTACAGAACAAGCAGATGTCGAGGACGTACGAGGAAAGAGACGTTGAAGATGAGGCTCTCTCTCACGGTCACATCGGGATAGTCTCCTATATATACTGCTGAAGATTCAGAACTCAACAACTCAACTCTCGCGCATACAAGCCTTTACACTGTCAAAGTCTCAAGCGATTTCATACTTAGAATGCTTACAACTCTCGTGAGATCTCAGAAATACTTTTAGATTCTAGAGTTGTTAGTTGAGTTCCTTAGAATCTCTATTGTTCTAAGTAGCAGTTTCCTCCATCTTGGGTATTCTCGTTCCATACTTGAATATCTGAGAAGAAGATAACTCTATCTTATTCATTTGTACTTCTTGTCAAAGGGTTATCTTGTATTTAGAGAATTCGTTGTTTTATACAACACCCTTGTAACCGTCCACAAGCAGGACTGAAGACTCTTGAACCTGTCCAACCAGAGGACTAAAGTTCCTTGTACTGTCCAATCCAGAGGTCTGAAGTTCTGGGTACTGTCCTCACAGAGGACTGAAGATCTGTGAGCTTAGTGTTGTTCCTTCCTAGTTTGGAAGAAAACTGGACGTAGGTGTTTGTCATCGAACCACTATAAATCTCGTTGTGTTCTTTACTACTTTGCTTTATATATCTGCTTTACTTTGTTTATTGTTTTGTTTATACATTGCATTCTTGCACAAGCACTAAAAGCAAACCCACAGTTTTTATTCAAGCAAGAGTTTTCTCAATCTAGCACTCGCTCACCAAATTCCGCTCACATAAGAATTCTGATCTAGCGGAAACTTCACCAAGAGTTTTAGTGAAGGCTCCACTTGAGATTAGTACTTAGCAATTTTCTAAAATACTAGAGGGGTTTTTTTGAACACTGCTTTTAAAAGTGAAAAAGATGACAAAACCTCTTACACACGTATTCACCCCATCTACGTGTGTTTATTAGTGCTATGGGCCAACAATATCCTTGCTTAGATCCTTCTCCAAGTAGCTGAGCTGGCGGGTCCATTATGTCGGCAAAAGTAGCTAGTCCATGTATCAGCAAGGGATTCGTTGTTTAAATCTAGTGCCCATTTTCGATTTATCGGCTATGTACCCAAACTGGCCAGTCTATACAAACTGCGCAACTCGCCCCTACTTCTTCAAAATGCCAATTTGTTTCGAATTTCCTCATTTTCCTGGATTTTCTTCAATGCATGTTTCCTTTCTATCCTTCCTTGTCCATCTACTAATTTTCTGCTCAAAACACACGCATTCCACATAAATTTCATGATTAAACATCAAAATGACTCTAAAAACAGGTAACGAAAACTAGCCTATCAAACCTCCTCACACTTGGGACGTACTTGTCCTCAAGTATGTGGTTGAGCTTTTACTCGAATTGTCAGTTTGAGTTATCCCAAACGACACCTACTCCTAAGACTACTTGACAACCGAACTAAGATAAAAACACATAAGACTCCACACAAAGGTGCCAAGCTTGGAGTACACAAATCATATTCAATCTTTTCCAAGAAAAATCACATCCCCACAGATCAAACTTTACTCTCAAAGTCAAGATTCAATTGTCAAATTATCAAGATTGTGAAATACTATGCATGAATTCAATGATCACTCTTCTCTCTTCCCTCGAATGGGTGTTTCTCACATTTCTCACCCCATGCATAAATCAAGATATCACATAGTCAGATGGCTTTGATTGGGGCCTTCATAGGGTTGTAATGGGGCTTTTGGACCTTAACAAGATGATGTTGGTTTGATCCTAAGGGTCCTAGGCACCATTTCAAAGAAAATTGAACTATGCATTTTCAAAGCAAAAGCAAAAGTGCACACTTACTCAACCAACACAAAAATGCAATGAGCCAATGAATACAATTGTGCTGCCACACATGCCTTTATTCTGCTGCCCAATTTTCCTATTTTTTTTTTCTGAACAAATTGGGCGATTCCAACAAACTGGCTTATTCTTTATTCTCCTCCAAGCTTGAGACTTTTTTTTCTTTTCTTTTTTTCTTTTTTTTTTCTTTTTTTTTTCAACTTTCACAAACACAACATTCAAAAGTGGCAACATTTCTCCATTTCGTCAAACGACACATAGTTCATGCATTCGAGTGTGATTAGGCAAGTGTGTTATGCATAGCTTGGGTTCGGATGAAGGTCTTTTGAGGCTTAGGATAAAAAAAATTCTGACTCATGAAATGAACAAGGCCTAAGCTTCAAAGTGGCTGCTAGGATTAGCTCGTTGGGTGGATAGTTTTGAAAGAAATTTGAGGCTCAAAAGGCTATCCTAACTGCCCTCAATTCATGCCAAATGACACCATGATATTTCGACTATGCGTGACACAAACTCACCCTCAGAACACTCACAACAAAGTAGTAGAAAGTGTTCTACTTTTCTTTAAAGCTCAAATCTTTCCATTTGTGAGGATTTTCGAATTCAGTGCACAACATTCACTTTTCCATCGTCTAATTTTCATCCAATGCATCTAACTTCAAGAGAGAGAAAAAAATTTGAGGGGGGTAATTTTTTTCCAGAAAATCATTTTGCCTAATCCATGCATTCCAATCTTGACAAAAAGACTCAATTTTTTTTTTCTTTTTTCAAAAAAAAAACTGACCAACACACAAACTGACCAACATGCATGAATTCCTTAAACCACAACAATTCACAGACAGTCCCCATCCTCACACTTAAACCTTGCTTGCCCTGGAGCAAGTTTAGTTTAAGTGATTAGAAGGGGAAGGAATCATGCTACAAAATAAAAATTAAAATACACAAAACACAAACATAATATTTAAACACATATGTACAACACATAAAAGAGCGGGTTAGAAAGAGTTCACCTCCCCCGCGCATGGCGGGGGGCACGAGTATCCTTTGGTGATGGAGAGGGATCCTTGGTAGCACGCGGGGAAACATCATCGCCTTCTTTCTCAGACTCGCGGTCATCCGTGGGGGCTTGCTGCAGGGGTTGGAACTGGGAACTGGCCAGATTGGCATCTTGGGCAATGAGCTTAGTGAGGTCCGCCTGCAAATCCTTCATGCTCCGCTTTTGCTCCTCCTTGATCTTCTTCATATCCTGGGGCATTTTTCCTTTCCTCTTCCTTTCTCTTGCTGCTGCTACCTCGGCTAAATCCAACAACTTCTCAAACGAGTCATCCTCCTGAACTAGGCTGTTTGTTGGCCTCGGGCTGGGATTAGTCTCACTTTCTTGCATTTCCTCCTCCGAAAGCTCTTTGGAGTCTTCAATAGGGTCGGAGATGAGGGGTTCGTCCACCGGAGATTGCTCGCAGACTGGGGGAACCTTTGACTTCTTTAGCCTTTTGCGCCCAAGGGGAGGCTTCTTGCTCTTGGTCGTCTTCTTCGCCAACGGACTCTTTTCGGGAGTAGGGTCAGGACTGGGAGGCGGAGAGTCGACTGGGGGATGAACTTCCGGAGGAGGCGAGAGTAGGGCAGTCACTGGAGCCTTGCGAGATTTCGGGGCCTTGGTCGATTTGGCGGCCTTGGCAGTTGAAGCCTTGGCGGTGGGTGGAGCTTCTTCAGTTGAGTGCTTCGCCTTGGCAGCTGCTTTGGCTCTGTTTTTCAGCGGCTTTTTCGGTGGCTCTGGATTGGTGGGAATATCCGGCTCTTTGGTCGGCTGCTCAGCCACGGGCGTGTCCTCCGGCGTGGGCTTCTTCAGTGCACTACTGATGATGACTGAGAGGGTATCATTCTCCCCGAGATGGACATCTTTGACGTTGGATGATAATGACTTTAACTCCAGCTCCGGGGGTCGAACTTCAGAAGGCATCATTTCTTCATCAGACTTCAAAATGAGCAGTTTACTATTGTTGGCCAAGTTGTCAAAGTTAGGCAATTTGTTAGGATTGGGCAATTTGCTGGCAGATTCTGCAACTTCCAGTTTGGTACACCACTTCATGATAGTTGTTTCTATTTCTTCATCAGTCAGTCCTTGTGAAGCGAGCAGCTTACTTACTCCCCCAGTTTCGAATTCAACTCTATCTTCAACGGTGGATGTGGGGTACCTATCCTGCAAAAATTCGGTCTCAAGATATTCTTGGACCATAGGGTCAATGACATCCATTGTATTTGTATTTTCAATATTTGAAAGGCTTTTCATAGCATCATCAATTCCAAATGTGTATTTTTCACCATGATAATCCAAGCAAATTGTGCCTTCAAATACATCGATCATGCTCTTAGAAGTTCTCAAAAATGGTCTTCCTAACAATACACCGCTAGAATCTTTAGATATCATATCATTCATCCTAATCACATAGAAATCAGCAGGGTATTGAAATTCATGCACTTTGACAACCACATTTTCAAGAACTCCTTCAGGACATATGCAAGACTTATCAGCTAACTGAATCACAACCCTTGTCTCCGACAATTCAACTCCAACCAAGCGATTATAAATAGACAAAGGCATGACATTTATAGAAGCACCGAGGTCACACATTGCATGTGGGATATGAACATCACCAATAGTAATGGGAAGTGAAAACATACCCGGATCATTGCATTTTGATGGAAGATGATTTTGGATGACGGCGGACACGTTCTCACCTACCACGATCTTTCCCTCCGGTTTTGATTTTTCGACGATGCAATCCTTGATGAACTTACTGACCGAGGGCAGTTTCAAGGCCTCCATGAATGGTATGCTCACCTCCAGTTTGCTAAATATGGCCATGAAGTCTGTTGAATCCTCCTTTTTTGTCTTCTTGATCAATCGGCCAGGAAAGGGTGGCTTCACTTTTTGAACTTGCTCTAGTACTTCCTTCTCCTCGCCATCTTTCTCTGCTTTGAGCTCCTTGGGCACTGGGGCAGACTGGTCTTGAGGAATGTCGATATGATCATCAACCTCCTCATCACTGTCCTCCACTGGATCAGGCTGGCTGACTTCCTGGCTTGGGCAATGGTTAAGGATACTGCCTCCTGGCTTAGAATTCTCCACAGGTCCACTGTTTGGTTGGTCGCTCCTCGGAGCTTGTAACTCTCTTCCAGATCTAAGGGTAACTTGATTTGCAGTTTCTTTTCTTGGTGGTTGCACTTGAGCTGGAATACCTCCACCATTTCCATGCAATTCATTGATTGAGGTTGCAAGTTGCTTCATTTGGCGCTCAAGATGATTGAGACTTGTCTTTTGCTCCTGTTGTGCATCTTGCATCCTTTGCACTGCATCATGACTGTTCCTCAAATTATTTTGCATTAGTTGTTGGGAAGTGATCAAGTCTCCCATCATATCCTCCAATGACTTGGGCTGTTTGGGCTGATTGGCCTGCAGAGGCTGAAATCCAGGTGGGGGGCCTTGTTGATGTGGTGGACGGTATGCATGGTTCCCCATTTGAGTTTGCCCTTGTGGTGGTTGATATTGTTGAGGTGGATGGGCTTGAGTTTGTTGATTGGGATCGCTCCATCTAAAGTTCGGGTGATCGCGCCACCCCGGGTTGTATGTGTGCGAATAGGGATCTTCTTGGGGACCCCGAGTTTGCCAATCGCCCAGTGCATTCACGTCCATAAACTGCCCATCTTCAACTCGGCAATAGGGCGTAGTGTGATCATCCTTGCCACACATTCCACAAACAATTTCGTGCCTTTGTGGTTTCCTGACTTTCTCCACTACGGTTGTGACCAATTTCTCCAAATTTCCAATTTTTGCATCGATCTTGGCTTCAAGGTCTGTCGTGCTAGTGCTCAAGAAAGATCCATTCCGGATGATCCTCATTTGTGGGTCCTCGTACTCACACGTTGCATCCACTAGGCGTTGGATGAGATTTCTTGCTTCACTTACTCTTTACATCAAGAATCCTCCGCCACTCGAAAAATTCACTATTCTCGTAAGTCATCCCTTGGTAGAAATATTGGAGCAAATCTCCTTCTGAGAACCTATGGTTAGGACAAGACTCCACCAATCTCTTGAATCGAGTCCAATAGGCACTCAAAGTCTCATCATAGTGTTGTTGAACACTTGTGATTTCCTTCTTGATAACATTGGTCTTGGTAGGTATAAAGAAATGCTCCAAGAGTTGCTTCCTCATTTCGGCCCATGTAGTGATCGATTCCGGGGGCAATCCTCCAAACCGTGCATTTGCCTCTCCCGATAGTGTGAAAGGGAGAGCAAACAACCAGAACGTGTCTTCGGTAACACCTTGTGTCCTCTTTTGAATGCTACATAAGCGTGTGAACTTGCTCAAGAAGCTATAAGGGTCTTCTCCAGACTTCCCATATGTAACGACCCCGGACTCCTTTTACGGAAAACCGAGCTCGGAAGGTCGCTACAATAAACAAAGGAGAGTGCGATAGCGGAAACCATAGGGTTAAGTGGAATTTGGGCCTTGAGCGGAAAGGTAATGATCGTTCGGACTTAAATAACATTGCTAAACTTCGCTTGAAAAACTATTACTCTACACGAGCAATTTTCGGAAATATCGCTTGAAACGCTCTTGAGCGGATCGCTTGAAATATCGCTTAAAAGTCAATTCTCGAGTTGAGCGGGTTTGGGAAAAAGACCGCTTGAAAATATTTGGAGCTGATTTCTTTAAAATATCGCTTATGGATCATAGCTCAATTTGAGCGAATTGAATAAAGTAGCTAGCCATTTTATGAAACAAGGGGTTTAAGGAGAGCACTTGAAGATAATCTTTGACATATAGTTTTCTTCAATTGAATTACAAGACTTTCTTATAGCAATAGAAGTAATCCTTAGCATGAGCGAAAATAACCGCTCAGACGCCTATAGCGGAGTGAAGATTTAGAGAGAGACTTTAGTTAAAAGTGTAAAGATTTTAAGGATGTAAAACAGTTGCTTCACTTGAACTCGCATGCATCTTACCAAAATAACACTTGCAAAATGAATTATTCATCACTGAGGAAAGTAGGGTTGAAATTTAAATAAAACGTTAATTGTAGCGGAAAGATGGTACATCTGTTTGTTCAAAACTGTAAATGAAAGGAAGCGACTTTGGACACAACAGAGGAAATACTTGATGCAAGTATGAGGACTTGCACCACCAAGTCCTTCTTCAAAAACCGCTTTCCAGCAAAAGCCCGCTCGTCACCACTTCCACTCGACCATAACCTGCTCAACTTGCACACAAGGAAAACGTGCACAGGGCTGAGTACTTTAAAGCAAGCAGTGGACACTTTGCCCAAAATCACTTCATTACCAGCCATACATAAATAAGAGCATAGGGGTTTTACAAAGAGCCTAAGCTCATAAAAACCTTTCTTACTTTAATGCCTCGCCATATCTGCCCTTAATAACCCGATCTAGGGAGGTTGGCCGACCTCAACCTAGAACCTCGATCGCTTGTCTGAGCAAAGCGAACCTAAGTGCACTACCTAAGCAACACATGCTCAGGCCGATCATATCTCAAATCCTTGGCACACAGCCGACAGATAGGCATCATACATTAAACATCAAACTTTATGGCATGGTAAGCTCTTTAAAGAAAAACATATCATAATCGCTTCAAAAATAATCCGCTCGGCGACTAGTCGCTCGAGGGTTTTAACCCGCTTGGGGTCCTTAGTTAGAAAGCCCACCTCAAAAGTTGCTTCGGCGGAGGTCGCTTCACAGTCGCTCGCTCACCGCTCCTCTTTCACGTACCCTTACGAAACTAAGAGTGAATACACATATAAGGAGGCATTCTTAATCAAGAGCGCAAGTTCGCCCGGCTAACTTATCGCTTTGGGTCAGTGGTGCGTTGGAGAAATTTTGGCTATCTATCTTCTTTCCAGAAAAGCTCTAGCAGAATATAAGTTATTTGTATATTTCTTTCGAGAAAAGCTCTACCAGGATAAGACTTCATAACATTATCGAAATAAGGTATTGATCTGAAACCGGAACAGTTTGACACTTTTCCTTTGAGAAAGGGATAAAACGAATAAAAGTTGGTGAGGACAGTGGAGGGTTCCGGACTTCACTTAGCTGCTTTCCATGTTCGTTTCCTTATTAAGAAGACTCATTTGAAATAGGAAAATCATGAACTTTATTTCACCTCTTTATTCTAACGTTTGTCTAAGGTAACTTAGAAAACTCTCAGTTTTTGAAGGTGAAGTTTTGACAACATAACGTGACTTTAGGATTTCTCAAAATACCAAGGTTTTTCTCCCAAGCTTAGACAAAACATCAATTTTTTTTAAAGTATTTTCTCTCAAGATTTAAATAAAATACCAAGATATCAAACGAAGAAGTTTGGAGATTATACCTTGAACTCGAACTTGAACTTGTTCTAAAACTGATTTTTCTCCTTTCTCTCGATCTCACTTTCTCTTTCTAAATTTTGAACGAAGTTTTAAGAAATGGCAGCAAGGAAATGAATCCTATCGGTGGGAGTATTTATAGAGGTGTGGTGTACTCTTTTTCCAGAATTAATAAAACTATATTTTTAAAGTAAGAAAAATCGGTATGGCTTTTGCAGAAAAGGACGCATAGTACTAGCCAATAGGGTGGTGGCGTGTAGCAGGAAAAGTAGTGTTGACTGACAAGTAATTAATGCACCTGGCACACTTCTCACAGTCGTTTGCTGACTTTCACTCCTCGAGCGGACTCACTCGGGGTGTAACCTTTCTCGCTCTCAAAATTCGCTCTCTTGCTAAACTCGCTCTAAACTCATGCTCACCTAAGATTGCTAGCAATCTCAGTTTGAGCGAATTCGCTTGAAGTGACTTCTCGCTCAGCTCGAGCGGAGTTACACACTTTGCTTCAGCTCGGCACAAGCAAACCTCTTCGCTCCAAACCTGAAGCGATTTCCGAATCCGCTCCAAACTGTCCGGAGCGGACTCGCTAAGTTTTAAACCCCTTAATACACACCCCTTAGCGACGATTCTCAAGCGACAAGCGGAAGTCTCTTTAGCACATTAAAGTATGCGAGAAAATACAAACGTAAATAACATAGAACATAACTTTTATTGGCCTCTCGCTTTTACCCTTATTAACACTCCGAGCACCTTATGTGCTCCATAAAGTAACCTTATTACTTAAATCATCAAAGTGAAACCTGATCACCATTTTAAGAAAGAGCTCGTTATTTATTTATAGCGATTTTAAAACTCGGGCTATTACGAGTACAATATGATGAACCATCGTTTGAATGAAGTCCACATGTGTAAAATATTCCCGAGTTGTTGGTGGGCAATGCAAGAAGGTGGTTTGATAGCCTGCCCCCGGCAGTATCAGATCGTATAATGACTTTTTGGCGACTTTCCACCGCCGTTTTTTCCAGAAGGCCAAAGCACGGGCCACTTTGGCCCAAATTCTGTCAATTCGGCAAGGTCGCGACGAGAAGATTAGCGACTGTATGATGAGGTTCAACCAAGAGTGCCTACAAGTTGATGATATTAACGACTTTCTTGTTATCTCGGCTTTCCAGAACGGCATCCTTTCGGGGGCGCTGTACAAAGAACTCGTCAAAACCAACCTGCAGACTACCCAAAAAATGTGGCGCATTGCGGACCAGTTCGCCAGTGCCGTTGAGGCTGATCGGCGAAAAAGAACCTTGGATAGCGTCCAAGGAGAAAAGCAAAGGAACGATGACCGTGGTGACCAAGGCCGAGGTCACCGAAGTGCTTTTGATAGGCTCCAGCGTGGATCTCTACAATCCACGCTGGGACCTCATCCCGATCAACAAAAGCCCCAGCCTTCGCTCACTCTGCTGACAAAGCCTAGGGCGGAAATCTTCGAACTTCACTTTGATATGATCAAAAAACCAAAGCCTATGACTAAGTCGTCCAAACGACGTGGTCGGGACAAATAATGCGCATTCCACGAGGATCACGGGCATGATACTGAGGAATGCGGGGACTTGGCTGCCGACATCGAGGCCTTGATTAAGATTGGTGCCTTGAAGAAATACCAAGATCGGCGACAAGTCAAAGGGAAATGGAAGCAAGGGAAGTCAAGCTGCACTCCCCCTGCCGAAAAGAGGTCGAAGAGAGACCCCGAGGAGGATGACGAGCCCCAATATGACGGAGTCATAACTACAATCACCGCACTACCAGTGGGGAAGACGAAGTCTTCACGTAAAGTGGAGTGCTGAGGTTTTACTTCGGAGGAACCTACCAACAAACGCCTCAAGAAAGAGGAGGTGATAACTTTTTCCGATACCGATCCGGTGCCTGCCATAACACCACACCAGGACGCCATCGTGATCCAAGCAGGAGTGGCGAATAAGCTTGTCCACAGAGTCTTCATCGACACTGGTGCCTCAGTCAACATTCTATTTAAAGAATGCTTTAACAAGCTCAATGTTGATGCAGCTCGCCTGTCACCAGCACCACTCCCGCTGAAGAGCTTTGTTCAGGAAGACACGAGCCCGGAAGGCATAGTGAATCTCCCGGTGACGGTAGGCAAAGCCCCAACGAGCTCAACTACGTGGGTTCAATTTTTTGTTGTCAAAGCCCACTCTCTTGTGACAACATTATCCTTGGGAGGGACTGGTTGAACGCAGTTCGGGCGGTGTGCTCCACCTAGCATCTCATGGTCAAAATCCCTACCAAGGGAGGAATTGCGTCTATCCGAGGAGACCAAAGGAGGGCTATGGAATGCATGCAGGTTGCTCTCTAAGGTGTTGAGCCTACAGTTCGACACCATCAAGCATAGCTATCATAGCAGCCTACGAAGTTTGAGAACCGACCTCCCATGCCGAACTCGATGGAGGTCCCACAGTAGAAAGACGACCTGAGTAAAGTTATTAAGGTCAGCTTAGCTGTAGCACCATACCTCCGAGATCAAGCAATCCAACTCCTTAGGTCATACAAAGATGTGTTCGCATGGTCGCCCGTCGACATGACCGGAGTGTCGCCGGACATGATCACACATCGGCTCAACATTGACCCAGCAACCAGACCCGTGAAGCAAAAACAGGGACTGTTCGCTGCAGAGAGGAACCATGTCATTCGTGATGAAGTACAGAAACTTCTAAAAGCCTAAATACTTTTCGAAGTCAAGTACCCGACCTGGATAGCCAATCCATTATTGGTCAAAAAAGAGGGAGGAGGATGGCGGATGTGCGTAGACTACGCCGACCTCAACAAACACTGCCCCAAAGACTGCTACCCTCTCCCGAACATTGACAAGAAGGTAGAGGCTCTTGTAGGCTTCGAAATTTTTTTGCTTTCTAGATTTGTATAAGGGGTACCATCAAGTGCACATGAATGAAGAGGATGCGCCCAAAACCGCATTCATTACCGACGTCGGTATTTTCGCGTATAAAAAGATGCCTTTTGGATTAAAAATGCCGGAGCAACTTATCAAAGAATGGTGGACAAGCTGTTCGAACACCATATTGGCAAAACAGTCAAAGTATATGTGATCAATATCGTCGTCAAAAGCAAAGTTCCCACCACTTGCATCGCGGATTTCCACATAACCCTCGACATACTCAAGAAAGCTAACTTGAAGCTGAACCCCCAAAAATGCACGTTTTTGGTGGACTCGGGGAAATTCTTAGGATGTTTAGCATCAAAGGAAGTCCTTAAGGCCAGCCCATCAAAAGTTCAAGCTATTCAAGACATGGCCATACCGAGGTCCGTCCACGATGTGCAAAAGCTAACTGGATGCTTAGCAGCCCTTAGCCGATTCCTCTCACAGGCCGCTGAGAAGCAACTGCCATTTTTTAAAGTACTCAAGAAAGCTCCCAAGTTTGAGTGGGGGGAGAAACAAAGAAAAGCCTTTGACGATCTCAAAAGGTATCTAGCCGAACTCCCCGTGTTATCAGTACCTGTAGGAGGGGAGACGCTTTCTCTATACCATGCAGCGTCCGAGCAGACTATCAGTGCAGTACTTGTGCGCGAAGAGGGATGACAGCAATACCTAGTCTACTTCATTAGCCGAACATTAAAGGGGCCGAAAACGAGGTACCAGCCCTTGGAGAAAGTTGCACTGGCTCTGGTAAATGCTTCTAGGAGACTACGTCCCTATTTCGATGCTCATACCATACAAGTCCTTACCGATCTCCCACTTCGGCAAGTCCTGACCAAACTTGAAACATCCGGATGGATAGCGAAGTGGGCCATTGAGCTAGGGGAGCATTCCATTGAATTATGTCCCCAGAAATCCGTGAAAGGACAAGCTCTCGCGGACTTTCTAGTCGAACCTCGGCTAAGAGAAGACTTACCACCTCTCACAATTGTGGCTGATGCCGAGGTGACCGAGAAAGAACCTCCCAACTGTTGGCTCGATTATGTGGATGGAGCTTTAGGAAAGTCAAGGAGTGGAGCGGGCATTCTACTCGTCGCCTCCGATGGGCACGAGGTAACCTATTCACTTCGCTTTACTTTCCCTATTACCAATAATGAAGCAGAGTACGAGGCCCTTATTTTCGGGTTTCGCCTCGCATATAGTCTTCAAGTCCAGTCCATAAAGATTCACAGTGACTCCCAAGTCATTGTGTGTCACGTCCTGGGGACGAGCGAAGCAAAAGGGGAGCAGATGAAAAAGTATTTGGAGAAGAAAAGACAATTGCAACAAAAGTTCTCGTATTTCCAGATCATCTGCATCCCCCGACAGAGAATAGCCGTGCCGATGCAACGAGAAAATGCACATCGCCAACGAACTCCCTTCCCGTTGAAGAGGTGCAGCATCGGAGCATAGATGAAATTGAAGTTCAGCTGGTGTCAACCAAACCGAACTGGATGACACCTATCCTCTCCTACCTGCTAGAGGGAAACTTGCCTGACAACAAGCTTGAGGCTCGGAAAATATTGTGCCAATCTGTCCACTATGAGCAGAGGCAAGGGGTTTTGTATAGGAAATCCTACCTTCAACCATTGTTATGATGCGTTGGACTGGAGGAGGCGAACTACGTACTAAGGGAAGTGCACGAAGGATCATGTGGGAGTCACATCGGGGTTAGGGCGCTAGCGAAAAAAGTCATGAGGTGGGGGTACTATTGGCCAACCATGTCCAAGATGCTACACACCTCGTCAAGACATGTCTGAAGTGTCAGATAAACGGAAATATCCCTATACTACCTCAGACCGATCTCTCGAGCATGCAAAGCCCCTGACCATTCATGCAGTGGGGAATCGATATTGTTGGATCCTTTGAGCGGGCTCCAGGACAGCTACGTTTTCTAATTGCGCTGTAGATTATTTTACGAAGTGGGTCGAGGCCGAGCCTTTGGCGAAGATCACAAGCAAGAATGCTTTAAATTTCATGTGGAAGTATATAGTCTGTCGCTTCGGTGTTCCTCACATTTTGGTATCGGATAATGGAACTCAGTTCACTGATAAGACCTTCCAGAGCTGGTGTCAAGAACTCCAAATCCAGTTGCGTTCACCTCGGTTGCACATCCGCAGGCGAACGGGCAAACCGAAGTGACGAACAAAACTTTAGTTAAAGGGCTTAAGACTCGGTCAGACCGAGCTAAAGGGCAATGGGTCGAAAATCTACCACAAGTCCTATGGTCATACCGGACTACTCCGCGCACATCAATGGGAGAAACGCCATACAAACAGTGCTCCCAGTAGAGATCGGACTGCCGAGTCCACGTACTATCAACTTTTCAGCTGAGTCAAACGAAGAAAATCTCCGAACAGACCTTGACCTTCTTGAAGAAAAGAGAGATTTAGCTTTTATCAAAGAAGCACAGTATAAGCAGCAAGTAGCCCAGTACTACAATCAGCGGGTGAAACCTCAACAGTTAAAGGTTGGAGACTTCGTACTCAGGAATAACGAAGTGAGTAAAGCTAAGAAGCTCTGGAAGCTCAAAGCCGTATGGGAAGGCCCCTACCAAATCATCGAAGTATGTGGGAAATGAACGTACAAGCTGGCACTTATGTCCGGTGAGCCCGTACTCTAAACTTGGCATATTGTCAATTTGAAAAAGTACTTTGTGTAACGACCCCAGACCCGCTAATGGTAGCCGAGTCTAGAGCTCGCTACCTCTCAGAGTAAAACGAACGGAAGCGCG
>JAOWBJ010068218.1:0-10147 GCA_028566335.1 Monarda citriodora
ATGGAGCGTACAAACAGCTCGACTCAACACAATTGAATTACAGAAAAATAACAATTAATAAACAAACGAAAATAGAACAAACAATTGCTGCACCATAAATCGCATTCACACCCATGCGACTTTCTTCTTTAACTCCCAGCCGTGTGATCCGCCTTGCCACGTGTCTCCATCGCACCTAATCCCTCCAATACCACTTCACCGGATCCTCCTTCACTTGATTCCCCAATTTCACTCCTTTGCCCTAATTTCGATTTCCCCTTCTCGCCCAATTCTTCCTTCTCCATCGAATCCTTCTGAATCTCCTGATCAACCATGACAATACCCCCCCCTCCAGTTGATCCTTGTCCCCAAGGATCTAAAGCTCCAAACTTTTTGTGTATAAAGGCCGCATCTTCCCAGGAGTACAGATGCGGAGGCTCCGCCGACCAACTTACGAGCACCTGCGGTACAACAGCTCCCCGACGGTGGAATAAACGTGACTCCAGAATACCCGCAGGCTCAATGACAAACAGCCCGTCATCTCCCACATCTGGTAAGGTTTTCGCAGGTATGACATCTTTGCCAATACACTTCTTAAGCATGGAAATGTGAAACACTGGGTGTATGCGTGATGTACTCGGTAGATCTAGCCTGTATGCAACCTTGCCCACCCGTTCAGTAATCTGAAAAGGTCCATAAAACTTAGAAGCCAATTTTAGATTCTTGCGCAAAGCTACTGTGTTCTGTCTGTATGGTTGCAGTTTCAAAAATACCCATTCCCCTACCTGAAAAGGTGTACACTGTATGCTTGAGTGATAGTTAGTGTTGTACCAAAATTCAGCTAATGACAACCACTTAATCCACTGCTTAGGGCAATCTGAAACCATACACCTTAAATAACTTTCAAGACACTGATTGAGTCTCTCAGTCTGTCCATCAGACAAAGGGTGGTAAGTAGAAGATAAATGCAACTCTGTCCCCATCAACTTAAACAAAGCTCTCCAGAATCCACTAGTGAAAACTTTATCTCTATCAGAGACAATAGACAGAGGTGCCCCATGTAATTTATAAACAGAGTCAAGAAACAGTTTAGCTACTGTTTCAGCAGAGAAAGGGTGAGATAAAGCCAAAAAATGACCATATTTAGTCAAACGATCCACAACAACCAAGATCACATCCTTACCTCCAGACTTAGGTAACCCCTCAATGAAATCCATAGCTATATGTGTCCAAGCTGTACTAGGTATAGGTAGTGGCTGTAGAAGGCCTGGTGTAAAACCCTGTAAAGGTTTATTTCTTTGGCAAGTGGTACACTGCTTAACAAAATTGATAACAACAGCTTTCATCCCTTTCCAATAAAAGGAGGCTTTAAGCCTCATATAAGTCCCCTGAAATCCAGCATGTCCCCCTGTTGGAGATGTATGAACTTCTCTCAATATAGCTTGTCTCAAACTATCATCTGAACCCAGAACCACCTTCCCTTTATATCTCAAAATCCCTTCATCTACTGAATAGTCAGAGTAAGCAGACTTATCCACTAACTTAGCAGTGAGAATAGTAGAAATCCCTGCATCACCTTCATAACTCTTCAAAACTTTCTGAACCCACATAGGAGAGACTGTAGAAACAGAGTCACAAGTGTCATAGAAGTGGGGGGATCTAGACAATGCATCAGCTACCTTATTGTCACACCCCTTCCTGAATTGAATTTCATAATTCAATCCCAACAGCTTTGTCAACCATTTCTGCTGTGTTGGATTTAAGGTCTTCTGGTCTAAAAAGTGCTTTAAGGCCTGTTGATCAGTCCTTATAATAAATTTATGCCCTTGCAAATAAGACCTCCACTTCTGAACTGCAATTATAACTGCCAAAAATTCTCTTTCATAGACTGAAAGAGATTGATTCTTAGGGCATAAAGCCTTGCTGAGAAAGGCAATAGGCTGCCCTTGCTGCATTAAAACTGCCCCTACCCCTTTTCCACTCGCATCAGTTTCCAAAATAAATGGAACTGAAAAATCAGGCAATCTAAGTACTGGTGCCTTAGTCATTGCCTGTTTTAAATTGTTAAAAGCCACAGCAGCCTCTTCAGACCATTGGAAACAGTCCTTCTTTAATAGGGAGGTCAGAGGTTGACAAATTAACCCATAATTTTTAATAAACTTCCTGTAGTAGCCTGTGAGTCCCAAAAATCCTCTAAGCTGCTTTAAATTCTTTGGGACTGGCCAAGAAACCATAGAAGAGATCTTGGTAGGATCTGTAGCAACACCCTCTGCTGAAATAATATGGCCCAAATACTCAATTTGGGTCTGACCAAAAGCACACTTGCTTTTTTTAGCATATAATGAATGCTGCTGGAGAACTGTCAACACTGATCTGAGATGAACTAAATGATCTTCCCATGAAGCACTAAATATCAAAATATCATCAAAAAAGACAAGCACAAACTTCCTTAAAAACTGCTGAAATATTCTGTTCATTAAAGATTGAAATGTGGCAGGTGCATTGCACAGCCCAAAGGGCATAACCAAAAATTCATAGTGACCTTGATGAGTTCTAAAAGCTGTTAAAAATCTATCTGCCTCCTTCATTCGAATCTGAAAATACCCAGACCTCAAGTCTATTTTAGAAAAAAACTTGGCCCCAAAAAGCTCATCCAACAACTCATCAATGAGGGGAATAGGGAAATCATGCTTAATGGTGAGTGAGTTTAAGTACCTGTAGTCTACACACATTCTCCAGGAGTTGTCCTTTTTCTTAACCAACACTACAGGAGAAGCAAAAGGGCTTTTGCTATGTTGAATCACTCCTGACTTCAATAACTCACCCACAATCTTCTCAATCTCATCTTTCTGAGCATGAGATGTCCTATAGGGAAACTGGTGCTTAGGAAGACTCCCTTCCTTTAGTGTAATGCTGTGCTCAACCTCCCTAACTGGTGGTAGTCCCACTGGTTCCTCAAAAACTCCAGCAAAGTCAGTGAGAATAGAGTCAATATCAGGGGAATGAATCATAGTCTGACCAGTGCTTTCCACCAAGTAAATTTCATCAATAGAGGTCAGATCTGAATGTATCATAGTGCTTAAGACAAGGCCAGTAATCATGTGACAGCCTTGTAGAGAAGTCAGAGCATTAAGTCTCACCCTCTGTCCTCCAAGTGTAACAGTAAAATTCATGTGTTCATAGTCCAATTCGATTGGTGTGCAAAATCTGAGCCAATCTCCCCCTAATATCATATCACATCCAACATTTCCCAATAACCTTGGTGAGTATTTAAACTCATGCCCTTGAACCACCCATGAGAAATCAGTAGCCTGCTTATCACTTAAAAGTTTTTGTCCATTAGCAACTCTCACCAAAATAGGACTAACAGGAACCACATTACAACCCAAAGTAGTAGCAGTTTTTTCTTGTAAAAAACTCAATGTACTCCCCGAATCTATTAGAATATTCAGCTGATGTGGACCAACCTCCCCCAAAACTCTCATAGTGTTCAAACTTCCTTCACCCATCAGTGAGTGAGATGACATCTGTATTTCTTCCATCACAGATTCAGGGTCTGCCTCAGTGCCATCCTCAGCAGTCTGTGTATAGATAAGTTCTTCCTCCTCAGTCATGGCTATGTAAAGTACCCTATGCTTGCACCTATGCCCTGGATAGAACTTCTCATCACAATTGTAGCAAAGTCCTTTTTCCCTTCTAGCTGCCATTTCAGTAGGTGTCAACAGCTTAGTGGGAATCTTAGGTTGGGGTAATACTGGGGCTTTGGACACAGGTGAAGGGCCAGGACTGGAAAAGTCTGTTCTCCTGAAACTGGAATAAGTTTGAGTAGGCCGTGGCTGAGGCCGCATCCTTTTAGCAATTGCCTCTAGAGTTACCAGTTGTTTCTTCCCCAACTCAATAGTGTGGTCAAGAGTTTGAGGATTAAACATAGTGATGAAATTCCTCAGGTCCTCCGAAAGCCCACTGAGGAAGCTAGCAATAAAATACTCCTCGGTGAAATGATTATCATCCTCCATAAGTAAACAAGCCTTTAACTCCTCAAATTTGTCCACATACGCCTCATAAGTCCCGGTCTGCTTCAGCTTGTTGAATTCAACAATAACATTTGAACTACGAATATCTTCAAAACGAGCTGAAACCAAATCAACAAATTGTTTCCATGACAACAATAACCCATCCAATTGCAAATTCTGGAACCACATAAGTGCCCTTCCCTCAAAATGAACCGTAGCCATATGCATCTTCTGAACATCAGACATAGAAGGGACTAATTTGAAATAACTATTACATTTCACCACCCATGAACGAGGATTCGACCCATCGAAACTCGGGAAATCAACCCGTGGTAAAGGAGTATGAACAATGTTAGATCCCGATTTAGTAGAACCCGGAAATGATCCCAGAATAGAAGATTCCCCATGACCCGAAGAGGTATGTAGATTAGATAATTGTAATTGTATTTCAGCAAGTGTGCTTGAGAATTTTTGTTCAATACCCGCTAATCTGTCTGCCAATTTCTGCTCCAGGGCTACCCGATTCATGGATTCTGCTTTCAACGTAGTATCGATCTGTTTCTGGGCATCCTGCAGGTCCTTCCAACGCGTCTGGTACTCCGCCATCACGATCCAAAATCAGAGAAAATCCCAGCCAAAAAAAGGAAGCGAAAACACTGGATGATACCACTTGTGATGACCCAACTATGTTTTTGTATTTTTGTATATATAATATGTAAGCTCAACAATGTAAACTGGATTGATAGCTGCAAATTATGATGAATACCGAAAAGTGTAAGTGTGGGAAGGAGAGGTGAGAGGAGAGAGAGAGAAAGAAAGAAAGAAAGGAAACGAGAATTTCATTACTTGTGAAACAAACTACATTTCCTCCAATATAAACTCGATCTAGACCCTATGCTCGTTCAACCTAACCTACCCCCGGGAAAGAACCAGCTAAAGAAAACCCGGATGGAGCGTACAAACAGCTCGACTCAACACAATTGAATTACAGAAAAATAACAATTAATAAACAAACGAAAATAGAATAAACAATTGCTGCACCATAAATCGCATTCACACCCATGCGACTTCTTCTTTAAATCCCAGCCGTGTGATCCGCCTTGCCACGTGTCTCCATCGCACCTAATCCCTCCAATACCACTTCACCGGCTCCTCCTTCACTTGATTCCCCAATTTCACCCCTTTGCCCTAATTTCGATTTCCCCTTCTCGCCCAATTCTTCCTTCTCCATTGAATCCTTCTGAGTCTCCTGATCAACCATGACACTTGCCTTCATAAAAGAGGCTCAGTACAAGCAGCAAGTAGCCCAGTATTACAACCAAAGGGTGAAAATGCAGCAATTCCAAGTGGATGATCTCGTCCTGAGAAACAATAAAGTAAACCGAGCAGAAAAGCTCGGCAAGCTCGAAGCCACTTGGGAAGGGCCGTATCGGGTCAGCAAAATTCTCGGCAAAGGGTCATACAAATTGGCCTACATGTCCGGCAAACAAGTTCCCCGAACTTCGCATGTTACAAACCTCAAAAAGTACTATGTATAGATGGGCAATGTCAGTTTGGTCGTCCATGTAAGTCCAGTTCTTTTATGTCATCTGTGTCAGTTCGGTCTTATCTTTTCAGTCCGGTCTTTATGTATTTCGATCATTTTATTTATATAACATTTACTTTTATGCCTTTAGCGTTTGTCTTTTAATCTTTTTATTAATCATTCATGCATATGTACGAAGTCCCATTTACACGTAACACAATTCAATCTCAAAAGGCTGACCCCCTTTTTGAGAAAATACCAAAGACAATAAAGTCAAAATCTTCTATAGAAGGTATAAGACTACATTTTCAAGGTTAAATGACAAATCAATACTTCGTCCTAACGAAGTGTAAGCATCGTAGTCCCCATTTCGGGTGACTCCGTTCAAACGCACGTAAGGAAGTCCAACCCTAGCGATAAAACTCGCCAAATAAGGGCAAAACTCACTTCGGTACAAAAGGTTCTCTACCTTATCAAAGCCGAAGACAATTGAATAAAATAATAATAATAATTCTGTAAATAAGCTAAGTGATGAACTCACAATGGCAAAACATAAACATTTTATTCAACGGATTTAAAGTATACATATATACTGTAATCTATTACATTGTTTATCCTAAGATGCAGGATCTTTACGCTTGCTACAGTACAACCATTTCTTGGTGAAGTCTTCGGGTTTTTCAGCTTGCAAAAAGCATCTAAGTTAAAAGCTCATCGACCAGCTTCGGCTCCCCTAGCACTACCTCTTCGGGAAGTCGAGCCCACGAGTTGCTTTCCACGACTTCGTGACCGAGACGCCCTACCACCTCGGGGGGCTAAGTCTTCTCGGCGATCCTGCTCGGTATACTCAGGTTCCCACCGAATTGCCGTAGATGTTGGAGGCGGAGTATCCTTAAAGATTCTTTTTAGCTGAGGGTACCGAACAAAGATGATTTTGTATATTCTGGAAATGTGCCTAAGAGCGTCAATCTCACTTCGGTATTCCTTGCTGAATGGGCCGTGAAGCCTCTTTATCTCGCGGCAACGTCCCCATATCTCTTTCATCTAGTCATCTGCTTCGGTAATGGTTATTCCACCACTCCGGCGGATAATATCTTCATACTCCTTATTCTCCTCGTGAAGAACTTTGAATTCGGCCTTCACACTTTTTAAAGTTGATTCAAGTTCAACCGTACGAGCCACCGCTTCGTCATATTTGACCTGGTCTGCTCGAGCTCGGCTTTCTGCTTCGTCTAAGGCTGAAGAGTAAACCTTCTTCTAATGCAGAATTTCTAATTCCTTAGAATTAAGAATACGAAGTAACTTTTTCAGTTCGGCATCCCAAGATACAGGAAATGGAGCAGTAAGCTACAAAAAAAATAAAAAGCAGAAACATAAAAGCATAAATTGCGCAAGTTGAAGTGCAATAAAGTTCATTTTTCATTGAAGAAGGCAAGAGTACATAAGGAGGGCAGCAAGGCCGAAGTACAAGTTCAATAAGCCTAGACTAAAAAAGAAAAGGGGGTGATCATACTTCGGTGTTGTCATCCCCAGTCCCTTCTTCAGTCCTCGGCACCTCTTCTTCCCCTGCCACAGCATGATGCTCGGCCGAAGTGACAACCAGATTTAGCCACTCAGACATCATGTCCTTTAGGGAAGAAGGCGGCACTTTGTCCTCATCCTCTGCCTTCTCTTCTCAGCTTCGGTGATCACCGGAGCAGGCGACACTGGACCCATGGTTGCTAGGATTCTCTCCATCTGTTCATCGCGGTCTGTGCTGCAAGCACGAACCGCTTCGGCCGTGAGGGGAACCGGAGAAGTCGCAAGCTTCTCGAGGAGAGGTAGACTTTGGAGGTGAGCTGCAATCTCCCTCGCATAAAGCGAGAACACCACCTCCGGATCGTTGCCGCGATTCTCGCTCAGGATCCGGCTGAGTCCGCCAACGAACGCGACGAACCATGCACTCACAAAAAGTTTCCCCGTGTACGCACGGCGAACTTCTCCTTGTGTCGTGTCAAAAGAAGCCGCGTCCTGCTCACGCTACTTCGTCAGCAGCTCCAGCCGAGTCTTCAGGACTTCGGCTTCGGCCCTCGCCGCCTGCTCTTCGGCCTCAACATTGGCCACCTTCTCGGTAGCCCGGCCCAAAGCCGCCTCAAAAGCCCTAGTCTCGGATGCCTTTTTCGTGGCATCATCCTTGGCTTTGGAAGCAGTGTCATTGGCCCGAGCCAAGGACTGTTCAACCTTCCGGTACTCGGCGGCACTATTTTTCAGTTCGGCTGCCATGACTCTGGACATCAGCTCGAGTTTCTGCAAAAGAAGGTAAATTTATAAGACTTCATCAAAAATAATTTCGCGATCTCTTTAGCTGAATTATATTACCTCGGCGACGTTCTCCGGCCATGTCAAGGCCTCAGCAATAGGGCCTCCGAAAATGGAAGTCGTTGGCCCTTCATCAAGCCGGGGTAGTAGGGGAGTAGCGGATTTGAAGCTCCTTTTTCATAGCCCCTCATCTTATGTCCTCCCCGAAGAGGCAGAAGATGAGGAAACAGGCTTCGGACTCGGAGCAGTCAGGGGCAGTGCGGCCCCAGGGCAGTCTTCTGCCTTTTCGGTTCATGGTCAGCAGTGGAGGCCTCACCCGATGTCTTCGGCCTCTTCGACCCTTTCTTCTCTTTCTTATCAGCACCGGCCCCACCGAACTGCTTCAGCATGTTCACTACAAGACAAGGCATAAAGGAGTTATACAGAGAATTACTAAAAAGCACAAGTGCAAGAACAAAACAATCATCACCCTCAGTGACTTTGTCATCGCTTATCGAGTCAAACTCGACTGCACCTCGGACAAGCTCGGACTCCGGGTATATCTGTGTTACCATCAGAACTTCCTTGATCACGTCTTCAAGCCCACCCAAGTATACAGTCGGAGGGTGATGCATTACGGACTCAACCCCCCTCCAATCAAACTCGGTAGCGCCGGTCCTATTGTAATAAAAAAATTGGGTCTGCCACTTCGGCCACTCCGTTTTACACTTGGCCTTAAAGTCTCTAATGGGGGTGAGGTAGAACCAAGACCCCTTTCTCTTAAATTGAAAAAACCTTAGCACTAAGTCTAAGGTAAGCTTGTTTCCTGTCTTTTTTACTTCGGCAGCCAAGGCAGTCAAATGCCTCCAAGAGTTCGGATTCACTTGGCCAAGGGGAAGCTTAAATCTATCTAATAATTCCACAAAAATGGGATACAATGGAAACCGAAGCTCGAATTCTAAGCAGGCTTCGTAAATGGTCTCATATTTTCCCAGGCGAAGTCTGCCCTATCATCCTTATCGGGAACAATTATAGTCCCCCCGGCAAAGCATAACAGTGGAATAACGACGTTACTGTGTCTTTGCTAAGACACGACCGGAAACTACCAACAGCCTTTTTCCGGCCGCTGCTACTAGGTTGTGATACCTCTATCATTCTACACTCATCCTTATAACTACCAGAAATAGGACTCTAAGATGAAGACATCACTTACTTGTTAATGAGGGAATGTGGATCACAACGAGGATTCTGAGATGATTTCGTAAATTCCGGCGAAGAAAGCTTAGATTTTGCAGAGTATATGCGCAAGAGTGAAGATGAGAAAAGTTTGAAATGAGGCAAAAATGAATTTTTATCCAGGCAAAAACTTGTATGTAGTCGGCCACATCGTGTGGCCATATCAAAGTGTCAATCTTATTGAATAAAAGTGTCAATCTTTAACATAATTATTTAATGAATAAAACTGTCATTTTTAAAGTGTCAATCTTATTGAATAAAAGTGACAATCTTATTGAATAAAAGTGACAATATAAATCCGGTCACACTTGGGTGACCAGCCTCACCCAAGTGTGCCCCCTTTTTTTCCTACGTATTTTAGACCTCACTCAGACTGCCCACAATAACATCCATCAATCTGAGGACTCTCTTTCCTTTTCGACAAGTCCCACCCCTGTACATAAAATTAGCCTCAACAGACATGACTCTTCCCAGAACTCTTCTCCTTTTTATTATTTTATTCATTTAAAAGAAAAATGAAAAGAAAAAAAAAAGAAAAGAAAAGAAAAAGGGACAAGAAGCGAGTGTCATCTGCGTTCTCAGAGGGGTACTCTTGCGGCTTTTCCCTGCGCCTCGTCCCTACCAACGTCCCCCAAAAGCATTCGGGAGCTGTGTTCCGGAACTCAGTCAGGCTGAACCCTCCAAACGCTTGGCCTATTGGGGCAGTCTTAGGCACTTGGACTCTAGTCGTTTTCATTTTTCTTAAAAACAAAATCATTCTTTAATTTAATATTGGCAAAAACTTATAATCGGACGGCCGCATGGCTGACCGATTTGCTTTATTGCTAATTTTACCTTTTACGTGCACAATGCAATGTACATGTTTTTCTTCGGGTTTTTTCTTTTCTTCTTTTTCTTTTCTTTTTATTTTAATTTTTCAATTTTATTTTTTATGTTGTTTCTTTTTTGGTCATGAGTCGAGCGAGGGGAGCCGAAGGCTTCGGAGCGAGCCGAAAAATATAAATCATTGCCACTACGATTATCTTTATATTAGTAATCGGAACGAAGCGGAGTCTTAAAATCGGAGCCGAAGGCGGAGCCGTAAAATCGGAGGCGAAGACGGAACCCAAAAAAATTG
>JAOWBJ010068436.1:0-10142 GCA_028566335.1 Monarda citriodora
TAATACAAAGTTTGGGCCTAATCGGATAACCTTGAGGCCTTGTTGATATCTTTTTACATTGTAGATATCCGAATCTCAATCTCTCTATAATTGTCTTTGAGATAAGCTTGGAGTAGGAGTCTTTCTTGTCATATGAGTCTTGATGGCGAGCTCTAGGCGCAAACTGTGGGCCGATATGGGTCTGATCTAAACTGGGTCGATCTGGGCTTGGCTGTCTTCGGAATGGGCCTTGTGTTTGGGTCGAATAGCGTTGGGCTGAGCTCTTATCGAGGTCCATCTTTGTTGGACCTCGTGCTTGGGCCTAGCGGTTAGGCCATGTACTATCACACCCCACCCCCATAGAAAGGTAGGGATGGGGATATGGTTTAGTGAGCGAGCATACCCCGCTGGAAAAGGGGTGGGCTTGCGAACTGGTTGCCTCCGTCAAAGTTGATGCGAGTAGCGTTGCCCCCGTCAAAGTGGATGCGAGCAGCGAGCATACCCCGCTGGAAAGGGTTGAGCTTGCGAACTGGTTGCCCCCGTCAAAGTGGACGCGAGCAGCGAGCATACCCCGCTGAAAAGGGGTGAGCTCGCGAACTGATTGCCCTCGTCAAAGTGGACGCAAACAGCGAGCATACCCTACTGGAGAGGGGTGAGCTCGCGAACTGGTTGCCCCCTTCAAAGTGGACGCGGGCAGTGAGCATACCCCACAGGAAAGGGGTGAGCTCGCGAACTGCGAACTGAATGTGAAGGGGCGCCGAGCTGGTGGACTGACACAGTGTCAGTTACTTTGCATTAAATGCGCCGGTTGGGCTTTCGAGGCTTGTGGCCCAATTGGAACGCGACATTTTGAACCGTCACCCTGGATTAGCTTATAGGGCACGATTGCGCTATTCCTTTCATCATTTTCCAACTTTTGCGAAAAAAAAGACTCTCGAAATTCCATCGTCTGTTGCTGCTGTTGCCGTTGCTCCGGTGAAATTCCATCTCTCTTTTTGCGAAAACCGTCTACTGAACTAGTAAGTATGGCTTCTTCCTTTAAAGTTGTAGTGTCTAGATTAAAATTTTCCATTCCCGCTCGGGAAATACCAGAAACCGCCGATATATTTTTTGTTGGTCAAGAAAGATTTAAGCCTGATTTTGTGGCGTATTCCGGGGCTGTGGGTGCTGGTGTTGTACATAATTACCCCTCCTCCCTTGATCTAGATGTTGTTAGGGGGTTAGAGTCTCTGTATTCCTTGTCGGAGAATGCGGCTTTCATTATTCCGGGCCTGCAGGACCGGGCCTGTGCCCCTCCGAAGGGGTTTGTGACTGTATACGAAGATGCCCTTCATAGCTGCCTTTAGATTCATCGACTGCCATTAGGGCAGTTGACTCTGAACTCATTTATTCTTCTATCCTTCTTGGAGTCTAAGGCTGGGGAGCCTATGACTCGGGATATGGTTGTCACCTTTTTCACCTTAAAAATGTCATCCAGCTGGTATTATGCAACACCGCGGTCTGATTTCAAAGTTCGCCTCCCGAACAAGGTACAAGGTTGGCACTCAAAGTTTTTCTTTATGCGAGCTGCCGACATTGGTGTACCTGAGTTCGCCTGGCAAACTGAGACTTTTGATAAAATAACCCCACTGAATAATTATTCCGAGCTTAAGGATATGCTGGTTAGGGAATACAGGGTGAAGTCCAACCTTCGTGATCCTTCTGCCGATGTGGAGACGGTGAAGGGTAAGGGTCTCACTGTTGTCTTTTCTTCTCATTTTTTTTCCGCTGTTCCGAACTAACTTTTCTGTTCGCTATTTGTTGAGGGTTTTGAGAAAGTGGACGTGCCCAAGAAGAAGGGCAAGCCAACCTCTGTCGTGGCCTCTGCCGATGTCGCGGTGTCACAGTCCAGCTCGGAGCGGACCGTGACCAACGTATTGTCCCCACAGATCGAGGATCACACCCTGAAGGAGCAGCCCTTTAAAAGAATCAAGAAGGGTGTGAAGGAGCCAAGGGTGCCACCATATGCGTTGCTGGAGACACAGGTCGATCTGACCGAGGATCCAGTCCACCCCCGACTCTCTCTGATGTTGAGGTAATTGGTCAATAACCTTGTGCGGCCTTTTGATTTACTTCCATGTTTGATATAGATGTGGCGAACTGTGCAGAGGGCCAGGAACATGATCTCGCAGGGCTTAGCCTTGTTGGAGAGGAGCGCGGCGGAGAAGGTCGCGCGGAGAAGGCCGAACAAGTCGAGCGACTACGCTCGAAGCTAGAGGAGGCCGAGGCACGAGCTTCCATTGCTCGTCGTGAGGTGGCCGTAGCTCGTGAAGAGCTGGCCTTGGCTAAGGCTGAGGTCGCCAAAGTAGAGAAGGAGAAGGAGGACCTGAAGGCTGAGGTCGTGACTTCTCAGGGCCCCATGCTGCGGGCTTTCGCGGAGAGGCTTCTGCTCTCCAGGAGGTTCGTGAAGTTGGCCTCCCTTGTTGGAAGTGTTCTTGGGGAGGAATTCGCCATGGACGCGCTCGAGGCCGCCCAAGAGGACTTCTGAGACTTAGATCTGTCCAAGTACGAGTTCTTTAGGCGATCTGCTGAGGAGAGTAACCAGGCCTTGGCAGATGAGGTACGAGGGGTTCTTCAAGAATCCCCTTTGCTGAAGGAGCTGGAGGTCGTTACCGACCTTCTTACTACTGAATTGGTCCGCTCTACCGATGTGGATCGACCCAGATGTGGAGGCGTGCTTCGCCAATGCTAGGGAGTATGAGTCTCCGGAGAATGAGAAGACCCTTGAGGATAAGGTTTGACTTCTTCTCCTTTTGTAAAAAATTTTCTTTTTCCTTGTAGATCGCGATGTACTCACAGTGCCGCTAGGGCACTGCTTTTATTCTTTAATAAAGGAAATTTTTGCTAAAATCTGCTCTCTTTTTTACTTGACCTATTCGGAGAAGTGTATGACACGAGAGCTCGGCATCCCTATTTCGACTGGTATGACTACCTCGGTGCCATAGGCTAGACTGTATGGCGTTTCTCCATGCGAGGTTATGGATGTAGTCCGGTAGGACCATAGGACATTGGGCAGGTTTTCCACCCACTTCCCTTTAGCTCGTCCCAGTTGAGATTTCAGTCCGTTCACGATAGTGCGGTTGGTGACCTCGGTTTGTCCGTTGGCTTGAGGATGAGCTACCGAGGTGAACTTTTGTTGGATGTTAAGTTCTTCACACCATTCTCTGAATACTCTGTCCGTGAACTATGTCTCATTATCCGAGACTAATATATGCGGTATCCCGAACTGGCAAACGGTGTTCTTCCAAGCGAATTTGCGGGCATTCTTGCTTGTGATTTTGGCTAAAGGTTCGGCCTCTACCCATTTTGTGACGATCAGGAATTGCATGTCTCGGGGCCTTGTCAAAGGGTCCAAAAATATCAATCCCCCATTGCATGAATGGCCACGGGCTTTGCATGCTGGCGAGCTCGGTCTGCGGAAGTCGCTGCACGTTTGTGTGGACTTGGCATTGTGGACAGCTCTTAACCAGCTCGGTTGTATCGTGAGTCAACGTCGGCCAATAATATCCGCTTTACGTAACCTTCTTGGACAGAGCTCGGGGTCCAATATGGCTGCCACAGGACCCTTCATGAACTTCTCGCATGACGTAGTTCACTTCTCTGGGTCCTACACATCGCAAGAGGGGTTGGAGGTAGGATTTGCGGTAGAGAACACCCTGCTCTAGCATGTATTTCAGCGATTTTGCGAGAAGCTTTCGGGCTTTGAGCTTGTCATCAGGTAATTCCCCCTTCTCCAAATATGTACGGATTGGGGTCATCCAGCTGGGCTCGATGTTGATATCACTCACTTCAACCTCGTCGATACTTCGGCTCTGGATGTCCTCTACTAGCGAACTGGTTGATTGGGAGAACGCGAGCTTACTCAAGGCGTCAGCTCGATGGTTCTGTCCTCGCAGAACTCTGACCAGTTCGAAATAGAAGACATCTGCTGCAAGCTGTGGACTTTGTCGAGGTACCTTTTCATCTTCTCTCCGCGGGCTTCACTTGCACTCAATATATGATTTACCACGACTTGGGAGTTGCTGTAAACTTTGACAGCCTCAATGTTTAGGCTTTTGGCGAGGCGAAGTCCATGAAGAATGGCCTCATACTCCACCTCATTGTTGGTGGTTAGGAATGCAAAACGGAATGATTAGGTTACCTCATATCCGTCCGGACTGATGAGCAGTATCCCTGCTCCATTGCCTGCCTTCCCCGAAGCTCCATCAACATAAACCTGCCAGCAGTTCGTAGGTGCCTCCTTCGGCTGCTCGTTTGTATTTCTCTTCGGGGTCAGTTCGGGAACCTTCAGGTCCTCTTTGAACTTGGCCTCGGCTAGAAAATTGGCCAAGACTTGTCCTTTAATAGATTTTCGGGGAAGAAAGGAGATCGTGTGTTCCCCGAGCTCGATGGCCCACTTCGCGATGCGGCTGAGGCTTCAGGTTTGGTGAGGACTTGGCGAAGTGGCAGATTTGTTAGGACTTGGATCAGATGTGCATGGAAATATGGCCTCAGTCGCCTTACAGCATTAACAAGCGCAAGTGTGATCTTCTCCAATGGCTGGTACCTTAGCTCGGGCCCTTTGAGTGCTCGGCTTATAAAGTATACAGGGAGCTGGCGACGTCCCTCCTCGCGGATTAGCACTGCACTGACGGACTCATCCGATGCGCCAAGGTACAATGACAAAGGTTCCCCTTCCTTTGGAACGGACAGCGTGGGGAGATGTGCAAGGTAGCCTTTGAGGTCCTCAAAGGTTTTGTGGTGTTCCTCCCTCCATTCAAAGTTAGGAGCCTTCTTCGAAATCTGGAAGAATGGGAGCTGCTTTTCCGCCGCTTTTCAGGGGAAACGGCTTAAAGCAGCGAGGCACCCCGTAAGTTTGTGCACATCATGAATGGACTTAGGTATCGCCATATCCTTGACGACTTGAACCTTGGATGGATTGGCCTCCAAGCCCTTTTGTGATATCCAGCAACCCAGGAAGTTTCCAGCTCGCACCATGAAGATGCACTTCTGTGGATTCAGCTTCAAGTTGGCAACTCGGAGGATGTTGAAGACAGTTCGGAGATCACCGACGCAGGTACCCTCTTCTTGGCTCTTCACGACTATGTCATCGACATAGACCTCGACGATCTTCCCGATGTGGGGCTGGAATATCTTGTCAACCATTCTCTGGTAGGTCGCTCCTGCATCTTTTAGACAAAAGGGCATCTTTCTATACGCAAAACCCCCAAAATCAGTAATAAAAGCTGTTTTGGGGGGCGTCTTCACTATTCATTAAAACTTGATGGTACCCTTTTTACAAGTCTAAAAAACAGAAAATACTATAGCCAACTAAGGCTTCACTTTCTTATCTATATCGGGGAGGGGGTAACAATCGTTTGGGCAGTGCTTGTTGAGATCAGTGTAATCTATGCACATGCGCCATCCTCCTCCCGCTTTTTGGACCATCACCGAGTTGGCTATCCAAGTCGAGTATTTGACTTCGAAGAGGATCTTCGCTTGGAGTAGCTACTTCACCTCGTCCTGGACCACCCGGTTTCTCTCCGCAGCGAACTATCGCTGTTTCTGATTCATCAGCCTTATGCTGGGGTCGATGTTATGCCGGTGGATGATAATATCTGGGGACACCCTGGTCATGTCGAGAGGTGTCCATGCGAAGACATCTTGGTAATCTTTAAGGAGCCGGACCACCTGCGATCTGAGTTGGGGAGGTCCGGCGAACCCAACCTTGACGATCTTGGTTGGTTCATCGTCATATAATGGGACCTCTTCGGTGAGTGGGGCTCTGGCAGATGGTGTCTTCTCTTGTTCTAGCTCCGCGATATGCTTTAATTTCTATGATTGGTAGTGCCGCTCGGTCGTCTCGGCACCATGTAGTGCGATCTGCATGCACTCCTTAGCCCGCTTCTGGTCGCCCCGAACAGTGACCACTCCGTTTTTGGTTTGGATTTTAATCATAAGATGGTATGTGGAGCAGACAGCTCTGACTGCATTGAGCCAATCCCTCCCAAGAATGATGTTGTAGGGTAACGGCGCATGTACCACAAAGAATTGGATGAATGCGGTAGAGCTCGCTGGAGATCGCCCTACGGTGACAGACAAGCTTATGACCCCGTCAGGTCGCGTCTCCTCTTGCGCGAAGCTTTTTAGGGGCAAGGGCGCTGGGTCTAAGTGAGCGGCATCTAGGCTCAGTTTATCAAAACACATTCTGAAAAAAACGCTCACGGATGCTCCAGTGTCAACGAACACCCAATGCACCAGTTTGTTCGTGACCCCATCCTGGATCACGATGGCGTCGTGATGCGGGGTTCTAGCGGGGACTGGATCGGCCTCGGAGAATGTGATAGCATCCTCTCTTTTGAGCCTCTTCCCCGCGGGCTCCTCCGAGCTTGATCCCCGGGCTTCGGCTTTGAGGGAAGACTTGGTTTGTCCCAAGAGCAGTCCGGTAATTGCCTCAATGGTCCCGTCGAACTGAGGTGTGATGTCGTCATCGTCGTCATCGTCATCAGGTTCCTGCTTCGTTTTTTTGTTGGCTTGGCAGCCATCCTTCCCCCGATTGCCATGTTTCTTGTTCTTGCCTTAGCCGTTACCCTGGCCTTGATACTTCTCAAGGATACCGTCTTGTATCAAGGCCTCAATGCTTTCTGCGAGGTTGCGGCACTCCTCTGTATCGTGACCGTGATCCTCGTGGAAAGTGTAGTAATGCTTCTTCAACCTGCGATCAGCCGGCCTCTGCATGGGGCGCGGCTTCTCGAATAGGTTGGTGTGCAGCTCGTAAATCTCTACACGTGGTTTCGTCAAGGGAGTGTACTGAGGCTGATCCGGGTTCTGGTGTGGACCCAGTCTGAACTCAATACCTTGACGTGGTCCAAGTCAAGATGACACTGGACCATTCTACAATCTCTCATGGACGTTGCAGCAGCCTGAACTCTAAAGACCGCGATCTGCGGACTGTTTCTTCTTGTTGGAAGATTCGCCCCTGTCCTGGTCACGCTTCCGCCGATCAACGTCAACGGCTCATGCGTGTTCATCCACGATCTTCCACAGGTCGGCCTGTGTTTAGGATTTTCGCCTAACGAGCTCCTGGTACAGGGCACCAGGTCGCAAGGCATTCTGGAACGCCTAGATGATCAGCACATCGCTGGCATCATCAACTCTCAATGCTTCCTGATTGAACCGAGTCAGGAAGTCGTTGATCGATTCCCCCTCACCTTTCTTGATAGTCAATAGTTGTGCCAGGGTGAACTTCGGCTTTGCTTTTTGGTGGAATCTTCTCTTGAAGACTTCCACGAGTTTGCAGTATAAGCCGATGCTGTTGGGGGGTAAGCTATCGAACCACACCCAAGCTGTATCGACCAATAGCTCGGGGAAAACTTTACACGTGTGAACCTCCTTCAGATTTTGGTTCCACATGTTGTATTGGAATTGACCAAGGAAATTCCTCGGATCCCTCTGGCCATCATAAGGTTGGATGCTGGGCACCTTATAACGGCTCGGGAGACGAGTCCGCAGATCTCCTTGGTAAACGGGGTTGTCATCAACCCGTATCCGTCGAACCCTCCACATCGGTGGCGGGATCTCTCTTCTACTGGAGATCGCGAAGGAGACCGATCTCGGTTGTGGTGCGACCTGTGGTGTCGGGGTGACAGGTCGTGTCGATTGCGATGGTAGCTACGGTCCCAACTTCGACTGCGGTCTCGAGGCACATGTCGAGGCGGAGTGCGATCTCGACTGCGACCTCGATTACACTCCCGAACAATCTCCAGGCTTGGATCCTTCCTCTCCCGGTTGTGTGTTGATCCCTGCTGTTCTTGAGGCCCTTCCTTATCAGGACCTTTAAATTGCTGGAGGTATTGGGCCAGTTTGTCTTTGTTCTCCTCCAGAAATTCCTGGATTGTAAGATCTAATCCGGAGTGCCGCAAAGTTGCGACGTGTTGGCTCCCCTCCTTGTCGGAACCGATCTTGTTGCCCTCCCTATCGATTGGAACATTTTCCAATGCTAGGTTGGAGTCTGGATTGACCACGGGATCCTTCCCGTGTGGGCGCGGGGCGGCCTCAGCATCCTTATTAGTGTTGTTGTTTCCGCCAGCGGCTCGGGAGACGTTCGATCTGGTGTTCTTCGGAGGCATAGTTGAACAAGTATGTAAAGCTATGATCGAAACACGATAGTAATATTCCCACAGACGGCGCCAGTGATCATGCTTTTGTTGGGCTTGTTACTATGACGAAGAACGTAAAGAATTGTAAGAATGTAAGAGAATTACGTGGTTCGATCCGCTTTGAGGCAGATCTACATCCACGGGGAAGAAGGGAAAAGTGTATATTGCTCTATGCGTATGAGAGTTTGTATGTCCCATCTTCTATCCTAGTGCCTTTATTTATAGGCTTACAAGTAGAATCCTTCTATAATACAAAGTCTGGGCCTAATCGGATAACCTTGAGGACTTGTTGATATCTTTTTACATTGTAGATATCCGAATCTCTATCTCTCTATAATTGTCTTTGAGATAGGCTTAGAGTAGGAGTCCTTCTGGTCGTATGAGTCTTGATGGCGAGTTATAGATGCGAGCTGTGGGCCGATGTGGGCCTGATCCAAACTGGGTCGATCTGGGCTTGTGATCTCGCTGGGCTTGGCTGTCTTCGGAGTGGGCCTTGTGTTCGGGTCGAATAGTGTTGAGCCGAGCTCTTATCGAGATCCATCTTTGTTGGGCCTCGTGCTTGGGCATAGCTGTTAGGCCATGTACTATCAGTGTTCTATGATGAACCCGCTTGTATTTTCTATATTATAAGAGAGTTGGAGGGAGAGTAGAATGCGAGATTGAATATAGAGAAGGAACGAGAGGGGTGAGACAGTAGAGAACAAAGGGAAGAGTAGGGAAAGATAATGCTCAGAAGATAATATTCATTGCTTGCCTTCTTTGTCTGTCCAACCACTCCTTATAAACTAGACATTTACTTACTACAAAAGAAACTAAAGTTTCTAACACAAAATACAATTTATAACTAGACACAAAAACATCTAACTAGTCTTGCAAAAAGCCCAATAGCAACACCTATCCAGCCCATTAGCCATAGCAGCCCACACTCAATATTTCCACTACCTTGGGCCATGACAATACTCCCCGGTTGATGAGATCCTCGTCCTCGAGGATCGAGCATAAATAATCCTCCAATCGTATTAGTTGAACCATCCACTTCTTCAACAGGATAGCAAGAACTAGAATTATCAGTGAATGGTACTCTGGAAAAGCTCGGATCAAGACTTCGAAACATTTCGAATTGTCGAGCCTCTCATCTGCCTTGTGGAACAACCGGCATAGGACATAGTCACCCTGCCCAGAGCCAGTGCCATAACCTTCACTTTCCTGCTCATCACTGCTTTCAGGAGTCCAAACACTTGATGAACCAGCCTCAACATTGTCAGAAGGCCCTCCAACAACATGACTAGCATTGGTGGAATTCTGGCCAAGTTGGTAAAAGATCTGAGCATCCGGTGAATCTGGAGGCAGCTTAAGCAGAGCTGGGCACTGGAAAATATTAGTTGGTGCATTGCAAGCTTGAGGAAGGAATAAAGCAAGAGTGAGATTGATATTGAGGCATAAATCTGGATCACACACACACAGTTCTTGTTGGTGTTCAACACATTTTTGTCTATGGCTTTTAACAAATTTCCATTCAAAGCCATCGTTTCATTATGAATATCATTTGCAAGGGCACTATTATCTCCATGCAGGACCTGAGCATATAAAACAGTATCCAATTCTCGAGGAAGTAAACGAGCTGGATGTCCCACCCTCACCAGTTGAACTCTATGAGGGACAAGTCTCTCTACAATGTTATCGACTGCAATGTTGGAAACAGCACAAGCAAGAACAGATATAGATACATCATCAACGCCATGTGACAAGTGTCCACTAGTGAAATATGAATTCTCCCCATGCTGTCCAAGGTTTCCAGAGGCAAATCCTAGACTACCTCTCTCACCCCCATGGATATCAGAGTTCTTTCTCTTCTTTAACCCCAATTCACAAGCACTCTTTGCAACAAGACCATCTGAACCCGCTACGACTAGAGGTGCCCACGGTTCCGGAACCGGAACAGAACAGGAACAGAACCGTCGGTTCCGGTTCCACGGTGGCTGGAAC
>JAOWBJ010068757.1:0-10133 GCA_028566335.1 Monarda citriodora
ACCCTATCAGAGCCCCCCACCAAGCAGGGGTTGGATACGAGGTATAGGTTGGGTCGAGGAAAAGAGAAATAAGTACCCCCTGCTTACGAGGATGAGGTATAGGAAAGAACAATTACCCTCCCTTAAGGGGATGAGGTAAAAGAAAGAATAATGACCCCCTCCTTACGAGGACAAGGTAAAAGAAAATACAATTACCCACTCCTTACGAGGACGAGGTAAAAGAAAGAACAATTACCCCCTCCTTACGAGGACGAGGTAAAAGAAAGAACAATTATCCCCTCCTTACGAGGACGAGGTAAAAGAAAGAATAATTACCCCCTCCTTACGAGGACGAGATAAAAGAAAGAAAAATTACCCCCTCCTTACGAGGACGAGGTAAAAGAAAAAATAATTACCCCCTCCTTACGAGGACGAGATAAAAGAAAGAACAATTACCCCCTCCTTACGCGGACGAGGTAAAAGAAAGAATAATTACCCCCTCCTTACGAGGACGAGGTAAAAGAAAGAACAATTACCCCCTCCTTATGATGACGAGGTAAAAGAATTTTTTTTTTGTTGCCTCATCTTTGGACAACCGAGGCTATTCATATGCCGAGGCTGGCATGCGGACGGTCGCCTAGGTCGCATGTAGGCGGTGTCAGATGCATTTAATGCGGCATTTGATTCCCGATAAAGCTGCAAAAAGCGATAAAGGCGTGAAATGCGAAGGGTTTCGTGTTTAGCATACATAACACATCACTCCTTCATCTCTTCACTTTATCATCTTCAATCATTTTATTCCCAAGAGAGAAAATGTCATCCGCAATAAAAATTTCCAAACTCTTCGTCTCCGACAGTTGCCTTCTTCACAAGAACAAGTAAGTATGGCCACATCCTCTTCTTCGACTTCGTTTTCTGAATTTGAGAAGGTACCAGGGTTTTATGTGGGTAAGTCTTCGTCTGCTTCTTTTAATGTGTGTTTTCCAGAATCTTCCGTCACCCGTTTGGTGGCGGAAACTGAATCTATTCTGTCGGAGATGACTGTTCGTGCACTTGCGAAAGACATTCTCCTTCCACCTAGATCTGTAGTATTAATTCCTCGTGCTAGTGATAGGGCCTGTTCGCCACCTTCCGGGTTTTTCACTTTGTACGAGGACAACCTTTGGTCGGGCCTCCGTTTTCCTCTCTATTCCGCGCTTGCAGATTTTTTGCAATTTTTTGGTATGCCTTTAGGGCAGTTATCCCCAACGTTGTGCGCCAATTGGTTGGGGTAGGAATAGAGGCACATCGTTCTGGTGTGTCGATGTCTCTAGGAGTGCTTCTTTGGCTGTACCAGCCGAAGAATAGTAAGGGCCGGTTCTACCTCCACCCTCGCACTGACATTAAAGTCTGGACGAGGTCAAAAGTACCGAACTGGCACAAAAAGTTTTTCTTTTGTAAAGTTTCTGGGGTAGGGGAGTACTCTTGGGTCGTTTCTCCTCTTCCTTCGTGTAAAGTGGACGAGGACCTCGACCCCCTCGTCGAGCATTTGACAACGAAGAAGGTCGTCGAGGGTGAGTATGTCGAGGACGACCTCGTCCAAGCTGGGATGAGCCCTTATGACTCCCGCATGTCAAGGCCCCCACCTCCCGGTGAGGCTCGACTTCTTCCCTTTATAGCTTTGTATATATGTCCGGACTAACACTTCGTTTTACTTGTGCAGTGAGCAGGTTCGTCGAGAAAGCCACTGGCAAGAGGTCGAGGGCCGAAGAGTCGGACGCGACTTCGGCGCTGAAGCTAACTCCTACTCCCTCAATCCCAATACTCCCCAAGGCGAGAGTGACTGTTGACTCCGGTGCGCATGCCCGGAAAAAGTCGAAGTCGGCGAAACCTTCCCTGACCTCACAGGGTGACGTGGTCGCCAGCCCCGGCTCATCGTTGCCACTATCTGAGGTTTGTACTTGGTAGTTTACGTTGTACATTTATTTGTAGCCTCGGTCTCACTTTGTCCTCTGTGCAGGTGGTGGCTAAGCTTGTGGGTCCTCTCAGGGCTCTAGAAGAGGACCACCTCCACTTGGCTGGCTAGGTGAGGGAAGCTGATGCGGAAGCGCGGGGCTGCGCCGAGAGGGAGGCCGAGACCAAGAATGCTTGGTCGGCCGAAGTGGCGCGCCGCGATACCCTCCTCTCCAAAGCCAAGGATGAGGTCAAGAAGATGCGAGCCGAGGTGTCGGCTGCTCGCAGCAGAGAGGCCAAGGCTGCGGCCTCACAGGGTGATATGCTGGAGGCCTTCCTGGAGAAGGTCTTCTTTTTCTACGGTTTTGGGGATGTGGCCACCGACGTGGCGGAGATCGTCAACTCTTCGGCGGTCTCGAAGAAGCTGGAAGAGGTGGCCAAGGACATCCCCTCCCTTGACTTGGGCAAATACGGCCACCAAGCTGCCTCCGCCGACACCATCACTGAGGAGTACGCCCGGGTGCTGTCCCAGGGTCTCTCCAAGCTACCGGTGGTGAAGGCACTGGTGTCTTCTCCTACCTTTCTGACTGCCGAGGCTGTCCGCCGCTGCCAGGTCGACCAGGACCCCGGTATGGGGAAGACGCTGGTGAAGGTCGGCTACTGGTAAGCCGAGGAGGTAGCGGCAGCTGAGGAGGCCCCTGCTGCTGAGGAGGTGCCCGCCGCCAAGGAGGTGCCTGTGGCCGAGGAGGTGCTCGTCGGAGGAGGGCAAGAGAAGGAGAAGGGCGGAGCCGACGTGGATAAGGTCGGCTCCTAAACGCCCTTGGTTTTTAGTTTTTTTTTTATGTACTTCGGCACCTGCAAGATGCCGACACTCCTTTTTTGTGGCCATGTGCCTAATAAAGACACTTTTCCACATTCTGAGTCTGTTCTCCTTTATATGCCTTTTTCATAGCTTGAACTGCTTGCGCTCCGTGACCTCGTCCGTAAGGTAGAAGGCGAGGTCCTATATTGGCAAGGCATAGCTCGTCATATTAGGGACGAGGCTGAGGTGAAGTTTATAGAGCAGCAGACTAAGTATGACGAGTTGTACACTCGTTTTCTTGATATGGAGGAGAAGCTGAAGATTTCAAATGATGATGCTAAAGCCATTCTTGAAGAACACACCGAGTACGATGCCCTTATCCTAGAACGAGGTGGACTCACAATTAGCGAGGTGCAAGAAGAGATCTCTGAACGGGCTAGGGAGTTGTCGAAGATCCGGAAGAAGTTCGGCTTGGTATCTCCCGAGTTCGACAAGCACATACTCGTTGTAAGGGATCTGGCCCAAATATACAAGTGTGTGATAGACCGTAAGCCGAAGCTCCGTGAATACTTAGGTGGCTCGGCTTCTCAGCTCGTCGTCAATTATTCTGATGACTTCAAGCGACAACTGGCCGAGGAGCACGAGCGGGCCTTCTCCCGGAGAGCTCGATCTTTGCAGAAGCGAGGAAAGACCACTCCTCGTGGCCGGGGACAAGCTAGTGGACGAGGACAAGGATCAGTAGGAGGCCGAGGCCAAGATCGTCCCAAAGCTGTTGAGGACAAGGACTTCATAGGGGACTAGCTTAGTTTTAGCAAACCCCGAGGTCCCACCTAGTGGGACTTGTAGCTGTGAACCCTCTTGTAATAATTAATGCTCCTTTGAAGAACTTGTAACACTTTTTCATTACTTGGGTCCACTTTAATATTGTTCCTTTAAACTTGTGTTTATTAGAACTTTTTTATGTGTTCGGTCATGATTATCCCCGAACTTTTACAAAAGTAATGTTCTTCAAACTAGGGTTTGTAGAACTCGTAATATCCTGGTTTGTCGAGTTTTATCGGGAGGAGAGGTCTCCTTTTATGCGCATTTATTCTCCTCGGTTGGCTTTAGATGAGTCGAAATTTTGAGGGTGTGGCCTCGTTCGCCATTATGGCAAACTTTGAGGAAAATATGTACAATGTATAAGATAAATGCAAGACCATGACAACTTATGTAAAGACTCATAAAATGACGTTTATAAAAAATGATAATAAAAATGTTCATACATGACTAAAAACTAAAAAGCTCAAAATGTTTTCCTTACACGTAGTACTTTTTGAGGTGGGAAACATGCCATGGTCTCGGGATCGGTTCGCCATTCATCCGGGCGAGAAGATATGAACCTTTGCCGAGGACTTCTTCGACTCGGTACGGTCCTTCCCAAGTGGCTTCTAATTTCCCTAGTTTTTCTGCTTTGTTGATCTCGTTATTCCGAAGAACGAGGTCTCCCACTTGGAACTGGCGAGAGCGGACTCTTTGATTGTAGTACCTCGCTACTTGTTGTTTGTAGCGGGCTTCTTTTATGCAAGCGACCTCCCTCTTTTCTTCAAGTAGATCTAGGTTAGCTCGAAGTCCTTCATTATTGTCTTCGGCAGAGAAGTTAGCAGTCCTAGGACTTGGTAGTCCTATTTCGACTGGAATAACAGCCTCGGTACCATATACGAGGCTATATGGCGTTTCGCCCGTGGATGTCCTAGGTGTCGTGCGGTATGACCACAGAACCTGTGGGAGATTTTCCGCCCACTTCCCCTTAGCTCGGTCCAAACGTGCCTTGAGTCCTCGGACAAGGGTTCGATTGATTACCTCAGTCTGTCCATTAGCTTGGGGGTAGGAAACCGAGGTGAACCTTTGTTGAATATTAAGGTCCGCACACCAATCGACGAACGCTTTGTCCGTAAATTGGGTGCCATTGTCTGAGATGAGGACGCGAGGCACTCCAAATCTGCATAAAATATACTTCCATACAAAATTCCGAGCGTTTTTACTTGTTATCTTAGCGAGGGGTTCGGCTTCCACCCACTTGGTAAAGTAGTCTATCGCGACTATTAGGAACTTGAGTTGCCCCGGTTCTAAGTCGAATGGGCCAAAGATATCAATACCTCATTGCACGAACGGTCACGGACTTTGCATGCTTACGAAGTCAGTGGGGGGTAGCCTCGGTACCATTGCGTGCACTTGGCACTTCGGACACTTCTGTACGAGGTCAATTGCTCTTGGACCATTGTGGGCCAGTAATACCCCCACCTTAGTACCTTCTTGGAAAGGGCTCGGGCACCTATGTGACTCACGCACGAGCCTTCATGAACTTCCTGTAGGACGTAACCTGCCTGTTTCGGTCCGACGCACCGAAGAAGAGGCGCAGGTACGACTTGCGATACAAAATGCCATCCTGGAGTATATATTTCCACGACCTTATCATGATTTTGTGAGCCTCTGTCTTTCACTAGGCAATTCCCCAGTCTCTAGATAGGTCTGGATAGGAGTCATCCAGCTCGGTTCATCATTGATCACTGATACTTCGGCTTCGTCTATACTCCGATGCAAGACCTCTTCTACTGAAGATGCATTTGGAGAAGATAGCATTTTGCTCAGCGCGTCGGCTCGTACGTTTTCTCCTCTAGGGATGCGGAGTATCTCAAAATACTTAAACGAGGAGCTCAACCGTTGCGCCTTAGCGAGGTACTTCTTCAGCCTTTCATTGCGGACCTCATAGGTTTCCAACAAGTGGTTTACAATAATTTGGGAATCACTATAAACTCGCAGAGCTTGCACTTTCAATTCATTAGCCAACCGTAGTCCAGCTATGAGGGTCTCGTATTTAACCTCGTTGTTGGTTGTCTTAAAGGCAAAACGAAGAGAATACGTGAGCTCTTTTCCTTCCGGATCTACTAAGAAAAACCCAGCTCCACTTCCGGTTTTCCCCGAGGCTCCATCAACATGCATCTGCCAGCAGTCTTTGGGGGGAACCGGCTTGTTTTCTTCGGCCGAGGGAATAAGAGGAGCTTCGGCAGGATCCTGCGCCTCGGACTGCATGGCTTCGGTAAACTGGGTTTCCACTAAAAAATCCGCTAGGGCCTGTCCCTTTACCGCTTTTCGTGGGCAGAATGATATGGAGTGCTCTCCCAATTCAATAGCCCATTTTGCGATTCTTCCCGATGCTTCGGGTTTAGTGAGGACTTGGCGAAGCGGTCGATCAGTGAGAACCCTTATTTCATGTGCATGGAAATAGGGTCGGAGACGCCGCGCAGCGTTAACTAACGCTAGGGCTATCTTCTCGAGTGGCTGGTACCTCGTTTCTGGAGACTTCAAGGCTCGGCTTATAAAGTACACGGGAAGTTGCCGATGTCCTTCCTCTCTCACCAATACCGCGCTTATAGTCTCGTCCGAAGCGGCGAGGTATAGGAAAAGGGGCTCTCCTTCCTCTGGGACGGAGAGGGTAGGAAGCTCAGAAAGATACCTCTCACCAATACCGCGCTTATAGTCTCGTCCGAAGCGGCGAGGTATAGGAAAAGGGGCTCTCCTTCCTCTGGGATGGAGAGGGTAGGAAGCTCAGAAAGATACCTTTTAATCTCTTAAAAAACTGCCTTATGTTCGTCAGTCCATGCGAAGCTCGGCGCCTTTTTAAGAACTTTAAAGAACAACAGTTGTTTCTCGGCAGCTTGGGATAGGAATCGGCTAAGTGCGGCTAGTGACCCAGTTAGGCGTTGAACATCATGTATCTTGCTAGGCATTGTCATGCGTTGTATAGCCCGAACTTTAGAAGGGTTAGCTTTTAGTCCTTCCTTCGTTACCCAGCATCCTAGGAATTTTCCCGATCGGACCATGAAAGTGCACTTCTTCGGGTTTAACTTTAGGTTAACACGTCGAAGAATGCCGAGGACGATCCTAAGGTCGTCTGCTCCCGTTTCTGCTTGTTTACTTTTGACGATGATGTCGTCTACGTAAACTTCAACTATTCTTCCAATATAAGGCTTGAAAATTCTATCTACGAGGCGTTGGTAGGTGGCCCCGACATTCTTAAGGCCGAAGGACATCTTTTTATAGGCAAAAATGCCAAAGTCCGTGATGAAGGCCGTTTTAGGGGTATCTTCTTCACTCATGAGGACTTGGTGATATCCATTATACAAATCTAGGATACAAAAAGACTCGTAACTTACAAAGGACTCTATTTTTTTGTCTATGTTGGGAAGGGGGTAGCAATCCTTAGGACAGTGCTTGTTGAGGTCCGTGTAGTCTACGCACATTCGCCACCCTCCTCCTCCTTTCCCCACCATAACAGGGTTTGCTATCCAGGTCGGATACCTTACTTCAAATAGGATCCCTGCCTGAAGAAGTTGCTTCACCTCGTCATGGATGACCTGATTCCTTTCCGAGGCGAAGAGTCATTATTTTTGCTTCACCGGCCGAACACTCGGATCGATGTTTAGCCTCTGTATAATGAGACTAGGCGATACCCCGGTCATATCTGATGGCGACCAAGCGAAGACGTCAACATACTCTCTTAGTGCGATGACCCATTCCCTAAGTTGAGGAGACCCCGCATAGCCAACTTTGACGACTTTACTGGGGTCATCGTTGCTTAAGGGGACCTCTCCAACTTCTTCTTTGGGTACGGAAAGGGCTCCGGCTTTGTCTGGCTCAGGCGTCTCTTCAGCTTCGTTCGCTCCCGACCGGGGCTTCTGTAATTGCTATGCTTGTGGGTGTTGAGTTGGCATCGTTGCTCCCCTCAAAGCGATCTGCATGCACTCCTTAGCCCGTTTTTGATCACCTCGTATAACCGCGACCCCCCCTCTTTGTGGGGATATTGATGGTTAAGTGATAAGTGGAGCACACAGCCCGGACAACGTTTAACCAATCTCGCCCTAGAATAGCATTGTAGGGGGAGAAGGCTTTTACCACAAAGAATTGTATAACCGCGGTCGAGCTAGTAGGCGTGCTTCCAACAGTTACTGGGAGAGAGATGACCCCTTCCGGGCGAGTTTCCTCTTGGACGAAGCTTTTAAGAGGTAACGGAGCTGGTGCGAGACGAGCCGTTTCAAGGCCGAGCTTATCGAAGCATTCTTTGAAGAGAACACTTACCGAGGCTCCGCTATCAATGTAGACTCGATGCACCAGCTTGTTTGCAATCCCCGCGTGAATAACTAGCGGGTCTTGATGAGGGACAATTGGAGGAACTGGATACTTCTCGGAGAAGGTGATGGTTTCTTCTTCTTTAAGCCTTTTGTGGGAAGGCTCGTCCCTTGGTGGGCCTCTAGCTTCGGCTTTGAGGGATGACTTGGTCTATCCAGATGGGAGTCCGGTGATTGTGGTGACCACTCCATCAAAAGCAGGAGCGTCACTTTCATCTTCAGGTTCCTGCTTAGGCCTTTTATCAACCTCGGTGTTGCACCCACCACCTCACTGGCGGTTCTTACGTTTCCCATTGTTCCGACCCTGATTCAACTGATACTTCTGCAGAGTCATTTTGTACGAGGCTCTCAATGCTTGAGATGAGGTCTCGACACTCCTCCGTGTCATGGCCGTGATCTTCATGGTAATCACAGTACATCTCCTTGGATCTCCGCTTTGATCCCTTCAACATGGGGCGAGGGGGTTCGAACAAATTCGTATGGAGCTGGTAAATTTCTGCACGAGATTTGGTAAGTGGAGTGTACTGTTGATTTTGGCCGGGCTTAGGAGCGTTGTCCACCCAAGGACCGAGCCTTGAGTCTAGAGGACCTCGTTGTATATGATCGAAGGCACTCCTCCGGTTCTGGTCTCGGTCCTCACGGTTTCCTCGTCCTCGGTCGTCATTCTTCTTTTTGTCCGATGGTTCACCTTTGTTAGCTTCTCACTTGAGACGATCTGCATCATCTGCGCGTGCATACCGATCTACGATGTCCCACAGCTCCGAGGCTGTCCTCGGCTCCGCACGCACGATCTTCTTAAACAGGTTACCAGGCAAGATGCCATGCTGGAAGGCGGAAATAAGCAACAGATCGTTCATATCATCGACCTTTAAGCTCTCCTGGACAAAGCGAGTCATAAAATATCCAATTGGCTCGTTTCGTCCTTGCCGGACAGTAAAGAGATAGGCCGAGGTGAACCTCTCCTCAGCCTTTTGGAAAAAACGCCTGTAAAATGCCTTCATCAAATCTCGATAGGATTTGATGCTACGAGACGGTAGGCTATCAAACCACTTCCTAGCGTTCCCAACCAAGAATTTCGGGAATATCTTGCACATGTGGGTGCTCGTTAGGTTGTTATTGATTGAGGCGTACTTAAATTGAGACAAGAAATCTTTGGGGTTTCTTATCCCATCGTACGGCTGGATGTTCGGAGCTCGATACTTCTCGGGGAGAGGTGTATTGAGTATCCGATCAGAGAACGGAGTGAGGATCCGCCCATATCTATCAAACCCATCCAGGTCGAACTCAAGTTCATCCTCGGGCGGGGTCCCCGCTCGATTAGGCCTCGGAGCATGGCGAGTGTAGCCTCGCTTATCTCCATGATGATCTCTGTCTCTCCGGTAGGACCGTGGCCTGTCTTCCTTGCTTAGGTATTTCAGGCTGGGTTCAGGATTCTTCTTAGGATGTGATGAGGTCGCACCTTCTATGTTGCGGTTCCGAGGACGAGGCCCCTCCTTTTGCTGCGGAGGTTTCTGTCCTCGTTTCATGTATTCGACAAGTTGGTCGCGGTTTTTCTCAAGGAAACCCTTGACAGCCTCGTCGAAATCTTGGGCTAAGAATTGTTAGGAATCCTTCTTAGCCTTGCTTTTTTTTAGGGAGACCCTTCGCTATAATAGTCTTCGGGATCTTCGATAAAGTAATCATAGTCGGGATCCTCCATAGGTTGCTTTTCCGGATTTTTCTCCGGTTGCTCGTCATGCTGCGGGTCGGGCTGCTTCTCTAGCTACTTCTCGGCCTCCTTTTCACGTGGTTGGGTGGAAGCTGCAGGATCGCCTTGCCCGACTGCGCTGGTCTTGGATCTCGTAGGTCTCCCCATCGTATCTCCTCCAAACTCAAGAATCGCTACACAAGAATTTCGTTCCCACAGACGGTGCCAGTGATGGATTCCGGTTTTTTGTAGAGTAGTACGAAGTGCGAGAAAATAAAGAGAACACAAGAGTTTACGTGGTTCGATCCTTTAGAGCAGGATCTATGTCCACGAGAGAAGAGAGAAACTTGTATATTACTTTTAGAGTACAAGAGAGAGTCCGTTTCCGTCTATTCTAACCCTCATTTATAGGTATGAGGTTTTACATATTCATGAGGTCTAATCCTCTCACAATACTCACTCGTTCCCTTATCCGCCGGGTTTTGAGCTTTGGGTAGACCTTGTTGGCCGAACTTAAAGCTATCCTTCACGGCTTCATTGTGATCTTCGCGGATTTGGTGGGATC
>JAOWBJ010068863.1:0-10132 GCA_028566335.1 Monarda citriodora
CAACCTAAACTGAAAAGAGCTTTCTCAAATTCACGCACACAGTTTTTGCTCACCAAGTCTTCCGCACAAGCACAAGCTTTTTGCACCCTTGCAAGCGATCGCTCCACTTTGTACACAAGCGATCGCTCCACTTTGATCACAAGCAATCACAAGCGATCGCTCCTTTCCTTTCACAAGCGATCGCTCCTTCTTGTCTTAGAGGGGTTTTTGAATACCAACCTTAAAAAGTTTTAAAAGCACACACGTATTCATCCCCCCCTCCCTTTACGCGTGTGCACGGGCCAACAGGCACAGAATAGCCGAGCAGATGTTCTGAGTAAGCTAGCTTCGTCAAAAAATTTAAAGGTGGAAGAATTACAGCACAACAACATTGATGCTACTACCGAAGTGCAAATAATCACAGCTTCACCAAACTGGATGACCCATATACTTGAATACCTAGACAAAGGGTAGCTGCCAGACGACAAGCTTGAGGCAAGGAAAATATTGAGCAGATCGCTTCGATATGAACTCCATCAAGGGATCCTCTACAGGAAGTCATATCTCCAACCGTTATTACGGTGTATAGGACCGGACGAGACGGACTATGTCCTAAGAGAGGTCCATGAAGGATCATGTGGCAGCCATATTGGAGCCCGAGCTTTAGCCAAAAAAGTGATGAGGTGGGGGTATTATTGGCCAACCCTCGTCCAAGATGCAGTCGTCCTTATTAAGAAATGTCTGAAGTGCCAAGTCCGTGCAAACGTTCCACGGATGCCACAAACTAATCTAGCCACCATGCAAAGCCCTTGGCCTTTTATGCAATGGGGTATCGACATTGTGGGACCCTTTGAAAAAGCCCCGAGACAGATGCAATTCCTTATTGTAGCGATAGACTACTTTACGAAGTGGGTCGAGGCCGAACCGCTCGCAAAGATAAAAAGTGTGAACGCCCTTGATTTCGTCTGGAAGAACATAGTGTGCCACTTCGGCATACCTCATATCCTAGTCTCGGACAATGGCACCCAATTCACGGACAAAAAATTCAAGGAATGGTGCCAGGAGTTGAAGATACAACAACGCTTCACTTTGGTAGCTCATCCCCAAGCAAACGGACAGACCGAAGTTACAAATCGCACCATAGTAAAGGGGCTGAAGACTCGATTAGACAAGGCTAAAGGAATTTGGGTTGAAAACCTTCCACAAGTCCTATGGTCATACCAAACCACTCCAAGAACCGCTAATGGCGAAACTCCGTATAGCCTAGTATACGAAGTCGAAGCGGTCATTCCGGTCGAGATTGGCATGCCTAGTCCTCGCACACTAAACTTCGATACGAAGTAAATGATGACGGGCTTAGAGCAGAGCTTGATTTAGCCGAAGAAAAGAGGGAACTTGCCTTCATAAAAGAGGCCCAATACAAGCAGCAAGTAGCCCGATATTATAATCAAAGGGTGAAGATGCAGAAATTCCAAGTGGGTGACCTAGTTCTAAGGAACAAAGAAGTGAGACGAGCCGAAAAACTTGGTAAACTTGAAGCCACTTGGGAAGGGTCGTACCGGGTGAGTGAAGTTCTCGGCAAAGGGTCTTACAAACTGGCCTATATGTTCGGCAAACAAGTTCCCCGCACTTGGCATGTTACGAACCTCAAGAAATATTACATATAAATGGGCACTGTCACTTCGTCTTCTTACGTAAGTCCGGTCGTTTAGGGTTTGAGTGTTCGGTCAGTCCTTTATCTTTTTATTACGGTCTTTGTACATTTCGATCTATTTATAAAATCTCTTCTTTAAGTGTTTGCTCTTTTATTTTACTGTTATTTATTTGTCATTTATCATGCATGTGTCTGAAGTCCCATTTATATATCATTATCTCGACTCAAAAGGCTGGCCCCCTTTTCGAGTAAAGCCGAAGACATGAAAGTTAAAATTTTCTTTTAGAAGGTACAAGACGTCAAGGTTCACAACTAAAGCACTTCGTCATTATGAAGTGCATACACTAAAAACGCGTTCAAGGAAGTCTAATCCTAGCGATAAAACTCGCCAAATAAGGACACACTCAACTTCGGTCAAAAAAGCCGAACACAATAATAAACATAAATTCTGTATATAAGCTGCAACAATTTATAAACAGCAAAATAGAATTATTTCATTAAGTACATAACACTTGTACATATATTTCTATCTATTACAATTACGGTGCAGGCTTCTTCGGCACACTTCAGTACAGCCAATTATCAGTGAAGTCAGAAGGCTTTTCAGCTTGCATAAGTCTATCTAAGCTAAATGACTTCTTATCCGCTCTGGCATTCCGACTCCGGGAAGATGAACCAACTGGTCTCTTTCCTCGGCTCTTCCTCTTTTTAAGACGAGCCATATCTTCTTGTCGATCTTGCTCCGCAGGCTTGGGGTCCCAATTGATGTTAGAACTTCTCAAAGGCGGGACATCTTCCAAAGTCTTCTTCAACCTCGGATGTCGAATAAGGATGATTGGATATATTCCGGCAAGCTGGCGAATGATTTGTATTTCAGAACGGTACTCATTGCTATGATGACTGTATTGCTTCTTCACCTCGCGGCTACGGCTCCAGACCTCCCATATTTGATCCAGAGTATCGCTAATAGTGAGCCCGCCAGCATTTCGGATTATTTGTTCGTATTCCTTATTCTCTTCTCTTGTCAATTGGAACTCCGTCTTCATATCAGCAAGGAGGGTTTCCAGCTCAACGGTTCGGGCAACTACTTCGTCAAATTTTATTTGGTCTGCACGAGCCCTGCTCTCCGCTTCGTTCAATGCCGAAGAATACAACTTTTTCCAATGCAGTATTTCTAATTCCTTAAAATTCAGAATACGGAGTAATTCTTTCAGTCCGGCATCCCAATTAAAAGCAGAAGGCTACAAAAATTGAAAGCATGAAATGAAAGTGTAAATGGCGTAAGATTAAGTGCTAAATATTTTCATTCATTCATTTGGCAAAAGTACACGAGGTGGGCAGCTAGGCCGGAGTACAGAATTCATAATACCTAGACTTAAAAAGAAAAAAAAGAGGGGAGTGGTCATACTTCGGCATTCGCTCTCCCCGCTTCTTCAGCAGTCTTCGGCGCATCCTCGCCCACAACCGGAGTAGTCTCCGGATTCTGCTGCTGCTTCGGCCTCGCCGGGGAAGGTTCTTTGTGCTGAGGAGAGACCGGCGTGTCTTCTCCGTCTCCCTCCTCTCCGTCTTCCTCCTCGTTGGCTATTGGATCCAGAGATACAAGACCCAAAGCAGCGTAAGCCGCCTCCATCTTCGGGTCGCGATCCACCTCGCAGGCCCGGACCGCCTCCACAGTCAACGGCACCGAAGTGCCGGCCAACTCCTCCAACAGCGGCAAGGATTGGAGCCGAGCAGCCATTGTCCTTGCATAACGAGAAAGGAAAACCTCCTCGCCCGCATCGGTAGTGTCGGAGACCACATTGACAAGGTCCCCCACGAAGGAAGAGAATTGCTCGCTGAGGAACAATTTCTCTGCAAATGCACGGAGAACGTCCCCCTGCGCGGCCGCAAAGGTCGCAGCGTCCTCTTCCCGGGCCTTCTTCAGCAGTTCGGCCTCCGCCTTTGCCTTCTCAGCCGCCAAAATTTTTAGGCCAATCGGCCTGAGAAATAGGAGCACCAACAGCTCCTGCGGTCCCCACCTTCGGCGCTAACTCCTCAATTGGAGCCAGTGAAAGGCAGTGCACTCCAGCATCTAATGTCCACTCCGACGACACCAAAGCGGACGAAATAGCGACATGCCCCGGACTAGGCAAGGGCACAGTACCAGGCGAAGCAATCTTCTGCTTCTTCGGTGGCCTCTTCGAAGCAGTCTCTGGCGCCTTCCCCTTGTTCTTCGTCTTCCGGAGCATATTCACTGGAAAATGGAAATCGGAGTTAAATATCGAAGTTAAGAGGAATGAGGTGCATACTAAGCTATTTCCTCACCCTGAGGGACTTTGTTTTCAGCGGTCGCCTCAGGCAATGCCATACCCCCCGATGAGTTCGGACTCATCCAAATCTCTTGTGACCATTGGAATGGCCACAAGGGCATCCTCGGTGGCACCCAAATGCTCCGTCTTGGGAGGACGAACTGTATGACTCGCATCCCTCCATATGAAGCTAGGGGCCCCAGACCCTTGTAAAAGAAGAACCTTCTTTGCCAATTCGGCCACTTGGTTTTCGTTTTGGCATTGAATTTACGGACAGGGGTAAGATAACACCAAGACCCCTTTCGCCGAAATTGGAAAAACCTAAGAATCAGTTCTAGCGAAGGTTCGTACCCGCCCTACCTAACTTCGGCTACAAAGGCGGTCAAGTGTCTCCATGAGTTCGGAGTAACTTGACCTAAAAGAAGATAATAGTATTCTAACAGTTGGAAAAAAAGGGGATGAAGAGGAAAGCAAAGTCCGCATATCAGACTCGCTTCGTAAACTATGCAATGCCTCTCAGAAGGGTGATCAGCCCGGTCCGTTGCACGGGGCACCGCCGCCTCCGTTCCCGCCGGAAAATAGTAGTCAAAGGCTAGTCTATCTACAGTATCACCACTGAAAATAGGGTTATATTATTCGATGGGGACTAAGTTTGCCTTTTCCGACCACTGCCACTAGCCTTTGCCGTCTCCTCCACTACGACACCAGAGTCTTCACCGGCGTCCTCCCCCTCACTATCAGTCACAAAGAAGGACGGCGGCGGCGAAACTACATCCACATCATCATCCCCCAGTTCCACCACCCTATTCTCCCCAGAAGTTACATTCAAACCCTCATCTACACTAACAGACAGAGAATCAGAAAAAGAAGCAAGATCCATACTTACTTGTTCCGTTTGAGTTGGTCCGTCAAGCAAATCGCAGAAATTTTGCAGAAAATAAGAATTTTTTTCGTAGAGAGCACAAGAGAGTGGCAATGGCGAAAGTGGAAAAAGTGATACAAGTTTCCCCCTAGGGTTTTTATAGAAAACACGCGACGATTCGAATCCCGTTTTTTCGGGATTCCAATTATCGCATTTAATGACTGGATAAAGTGCTGTGTACACTAGTACACGTCAGCACAAGCTTCACTCCGGCATTTCTGAAGTTCCTGCACCACTCTTGTCACTATCTCCACTCCGGCACTCCCGAAGTCCTGAAGCTACTCTATTTCTTCCAATGCCACTAGTATTTCAAAAGTACGAACAGTTGCCTTCATTGCCTCACTTTTTAGGAGGGGTAGTGATAGGATATGGCCCAAAACCTTTCAAGCCCAATGAGAAGGCCCAATTAATTCCGGCCCATCAACTAAGGCTCATAGTATTGATCCAGTCAAACAGTTCGGAAATTCGACTCCGGTTTGGATAACTCCGGCAAAAGGTTAAGCTACTCACAAGCCGCAACATAAGTCACTTCGGTACTGCCAGATTAAAATGACTTAATCCGGCTCATCAGCGCCAAAGATTTATGATTTTCACAAGTCGTTCTGCGAGTACGCAGCAAGAGACCAACGACGTGGGTGACGTAGCCATGCACGACCACCACTCACGTCCCAGGCTGCCGATAACTGCTCCAAAGCAGTTATCTTCATCCTTGATGGGCCAGCAGGCCCAACCCAACTAGAATAGGTGTATAAATAGCACCTTTAGTCGATTAGAAAGTTTAGAATCTCTCATATTGTACTCGACGCTCAAAGCAATACAAGAGCTATATCGTTTTCCTCCCGTGGACGTAGATTTACCTCAGTAAATCGAACCACGTAAATCTTCTCGTGTTCTTTATTTTCTGTCTTTTATTACTCACAAAAATCCACACTCGATCACCCCGGTAGTGCTCTCGGTAATAGTGTATTTTCCCCAAAGATAAAACGGCTTCATCTCTAAAGTAGTAGCACCACGAACTTTAGAGTTCCGACGAACTAGAACAATGACGAGAATGAGCTCAATGAATATGTCTAGAATATCTTTAAAAAAAATTCTGAAAAAAGTGTGTGACACAATGCTTGCATGCAACCTATTTAAAGGCATAGCTCACTAGTGGGGTATTAAAGTATTATTAAAGTACATTCATGTAGCCATAAATGCCCCAATGGCGGTCACGTAGTAACCCCCATAAGTTTCAAGAGTAATAATTGGATAAACCTAAATGCATCAATTTGAACATCCATATATCCACATACATTCAGGATTTACACTTAGAATAAATTCTAAGTATGGAACTCAAACTCTGGTCAAACGCTTCAAGCCTTGAAGCTTCACTTCAAGCTTTGAAGTTGTAAATCTTTTCTCTAGCTTCAAAGCTTCGCTTCAAGCTTTGAAGCTTTGAAGCTTTGAAGCTTCACTCAAGCTTTGAAACTTCACTTCAAGCTTTGAAGCCTTGAAGGTTCCCTCAAGCTTTGAAAAAATCGCTTCAAGTTTTGAAGCTTTGCGCTTCGCTTCGAGCTTCAAGCTTCACCCGTCAAAGCGTTGACCGCTAAGACCGGCGTTTACCAGCAACTTATCCAAACTTCAAACTTTATATATCCATATCTCACTCACCGGAAATTGGTTTTGAGCATACAAATACACCACGTTTATATACTCGACAAGTAGAACAATCATTTATCATTTAATTTATCAAATAAATTAAATATAAATTATTAATATTTGACCAAAGATCACTTTTCCAACATTTTCCAACCTGAGAAAATGCTAGCGGGTGATGATACATGGAGGCGCATGATTGATCAATGGTTTATAGGGGTGAGCAATATTCGGTTAAAATTTGAATAATCGAGGCGAACCAAACCGAAATATTAATATGGAGTTATTTTGGTATTCGGTTCGGTTTTGATTTCATAATTTTTTTGGTATTCAATTCGATTTCAATTTTAAAAATTAAAAATCCAAAAACCGAACTATTATATATATATATAGAGAGAGAGAGGAAATAAATCATATGAAACTCCAAGTTAGTGTGAAACATGCAACTTGATCTTAGCCCTTAATTTAATTTGATCTAGTGGCTGATAATTGGTCAAAAATCTGGTCATTTTTTTCCTTTTTTTTTGTATTTTATTTAATACAAGGGGCAAGACTGTCATTTTGCTTATTTACCATGACAAACTCACTATAAATTATAGATTCAGCGTTATTTCCTTGCGATTTCTTCACGGCGACGCCAATTCTCCAGATTCTCCAGATTATGGTTGATTTTTTCCGATTCACCTCGATTCTGATTCTGATCGATTTCGGCGTTATTCTGATCGATTTTTGCAGATCATCGTCTGATTTGGGCGTTATATAACAAAGCCTTGTGATCAACAAAGAAATTTCAGGTGATTGTTTTTCCCATTAAGCATCATATAATTTCAGTTTCTCCTTTTTAGTCGTCGGTTTGGCTTGATTTCAAATCGCGATTTCGCGTCAATTCGGCTCCGATTCTGGAATTTATTGAGGGTTTTGATCACCTGAACATTGTGCTATCTGATCCGGCTGCGGTGCCGTCTCTGACATCCGACTGCCGGAGGTGGCGGGATTGAAGCTAGGTGTGGCCAAGGCGGAGCTAGGTTTCCGTTGCGTCGAGATTTGAAATTCTGACTTCGAATCGACTGGCACGGGAAGGTGACTAAGGGGTTTTGTCTATTGGAGTTGGAGCAGAATAAGTTTAGCCGTGGTCTCAGACGTGTAGACAAGGGGCCGACGGGTGCCTTTTAGAATATAATTATTAATCTCATTCTTGATCACCGTTTGCTGCCATGTGCTTGATTTTTTCATCATTGCAAACTTGATATCAAGTGTTATGTATCTGAATTTCCTGATATTTGCATGTCATGTATAAAATAATGCTAATAAATTTATTTTAAGTTCATTGAAGCAGATGCCCTTGTCTTGCTAATGCATAAGTTTGTGTACTATCTACTGCCTACAACAATATTTGCTGGGGATACCATGTGGGATTAGGCATTGCTACAGGGACATTTGCACATTGATGGGATACGGCCCAAGCCCCCTAGCCCAATGGAGAAAAGCCCATTTAGCTTCGGCCCATCCATGACTTGGGGAATTTGGGCCCAAGCACTCTCTGCTTCGGCGGTATAGCTCAAGCTACAAAGCGACGAAGCCCAAGCCAACCCAGTCGGCAAGGTGACGAAGCCGAAGCCAACCGAAGCCAAAGCCACCTGATTGGCGTCTAAGGCTTCGTACAAGGCACTTCATCATAATTGGCCTCCTACGGAGTGATACTAGCTTCGGCATAGCCGGAGCCTATCACAATAATAATACTGGCTTCGGCATAGCCGAAGCATACCACTACCAACACTTGGCGTCTAAGGCTTCGTACAAGGGACTTCGTCACAGCCAAAGCCGCTCCTACTACGAAGAGGCACTTAGCATATTTTTGGAGTACTCTCATCCGGTACAACGACGTGGGTGACGTGTCAACCCACGTTCTCCACACCACGTCACTTACCCACTATCTCCATGACACTCCTAACCGCTCAGGAGCGGTTAGGGTTTGGTCAGACTGGGCCTATAGGCCCAGCCCAGCTATTTTTCATGTATAAATAGCACTTCTAGGAGATATTGTTGAACGGACGCATTCTCAATCCCTTGTACTCAAAAACAGCAGTAAAGAGCATTTATTTCTCTCCCGTGGACGTAGATTTACTTTAGTAAATCGAACCACGTAAATTCTCGTGTGTCTTTTTATCTTCCCGTTCATTAATTACTCCACGAAAATCTGCATTCAATCATGTATCTTGTAATGCAATTGATAAATACAGAAAAACTCTTCGTCTACGAAAATTGTGATTTGATATTCTGATATGGATTTTTAATAAAAAAAAGATGTGAGTTTTTTTTTATTCGGATTGGCTCGACCTATCACGCTTTCCCGGCCGAGGAAATCGAACCCGAGTCCACTTATTGTATCACAAATTTAGCTCCGAATATGAGATTTCGGTGGCCCTATGCAAAATAAAAAAATGGACCTCTATACATATCAAATTTAAAAAATACTTTTTAAATTCTAGCGGGTCTATTAATAAATTATTCTCAAAATTATGGTCTAGCTAAATTTTCATAAGATTAGACTTTTATTTTTACATATGTAATACTAATTTTTTTGGGCCCTATTCGGTCGCAGGCCCTAGGGGACTGCACCCCTCGCCTATCATTAGAATCAGCCCTGCACAAATTAATCATATGTTAAATGTTAACAGTGAGAATCGAACTCGAAACCTCCCACTAATTTTTTTTTTTGATGTCATTGCTTATTGTTAATAGGCCACAAACCTCAGGATAAATGAAGGATGTGAGTTGATTAGGGGAAGGGACCAAACATGTGTAACTTTTTTGGAAAAATGCGGAAGCTCAGATTTTAATGTGAACGACTGTTATACATTATTACTAGAAGCGTGGTGATAATGCGCCCACGCTTTTTAACTGGAAAGTATAAATAAACGTTGCCTCCCATACAAGCAAGAGATGTTGGTCATTTATTTTATGTACTATTTATTTTTTTTGCTTCAGATAAACTATCATCAAAAACCAACGCCTACTCAGACACAAGATGTTCTAATTATTGCGCAAATAGTTTTTCCTAAGATTTTCTTTTTTAACAGAGTACTTTCGGGTGTTAGTTTGGTTTAAATTGAAAAATAGAAATGAAATCAAGTTAGTAAGGGAATAGAAATAATAAAATATATTTTTATTGAATGTTTGATCCGCATATTATAATAAAAGAGTGATGTTATTCGGTCACAATGTGGCCGACTGTAGAAATAAGTCTCTCACCCCCTAATATGGCCTTATTAAGGGGAGGGGTGTCCATTTAAAAAACACATATTAAATCTTTTAGAGAGCCGATGTGGGACAAAGTGGGGGTCTCAACACGCCCCCTCACGTGTATGCCGGAAATCGTCGGCACTACACGTGAAACGCCATCATTGCAGCCATTATCGGCTAAACGCCCATTAATGGACTGACAACCACACCTGCTCTGATACCATGTAGAAATAGGTCCATCACCCCCTAATAAGGCCTTATTAAGGGGGAGGGATGTCCATATTATAAATCACATATTAGATCTTTTAGAGCCGATGTGAGACAAAGTGGGGGTCTCAACACCGACCACAATTAAACTTTTTTTTTAATATGTGATAATTTACATATTCATGCAAAACTTTTTTAAAC
>JAOWBJ010068973.1:0-10132 GCA_028566335.1 Monarda citriodora
ATTCTTCCGCACGTAAACTCTTGATCGGTAGCGTCCTCGAGGCTCGGCCTTTGTGGTGAGTCTTGAGGGTCGTTACAGTTTCTGTGTATAAAGCATGCAATCAGTTTATGAGTATATGGGCTGTTGAGTCTAAGCATGTTTGAGGGAGAATCCTAAGTGATTTCTGTCTGATTTACTTGCTATTACGCCTAAGTCTGACTTTGGTTAAGTCTTGATCCTATGTGGGTTTTTGCATGCTTGTTTGCTCCTTTAAGGTCAGTTTCATGCTAGAGTTTTCATGGTTCTTTTATTCCGTGAGTCTATAAGCTTTTGGTATAGAGATTCATGCTAGGGTACATGCTTTTGGTTTGAGTCTTTCTAGGCTAGAATGTAAACGTACTTGGGTTATTGTTTGTTACCTTTGAGTATAGGGAAATGCGGTTTCTAGCCTTGCTCCTGCTGCTTCCACCCTCCCTTGCTCTAGCCTCATTCTCTATGTTTTCTCTAAGTGTTTTTGGGGGAAATGAAGGTTGGTGAAGGCGGAGTATGTGTATATATGGTTGTGTCTGATTCTAATGCTCCTCATGTGGCATTTAGTTCTGGGATTTTCTGCTGATCCTCCTCTGCCCTCCTAGCATGCTTTACTGGCTGAATTTTCTTCCCTTGTGGAGGGAAAATCTGCTTGGTCGATTGGCCTGGTTGACTGTCTCCTACTGGTTTTGATCGGCTGCTGGGTTGCGGACTGGGAAAGGCCTGTTTTCGCCATGTACATAGGGAAACCATGTACAGGGCTGAGTACAAACACACTCAGTGAACACATGCCCAAATCTTTTACTAATTGTCAAGCCATCTAGTTAAGAATCATAGGGTTTTCCTTTTCTAATGCACTTATGTTCTGTTAGCATTTTGTGAGCTAAAAGTCGACTGGAGTCTAAGTTCATGTGTAATCAATCATATCTAATTCTGAGTAACCAGAAGGGTGGCCACTCTCCGTAGTTACGAGGATCGGTCACTATCTGAATGAGCGCCCTAGGTGTACACTAGTCCGTGGATCTAAGCCAGGGACCCGAATTCGATTAAGTGGACCTGACGCCACAAGTAGACCATGTGCCACAAAGATATGTCTCATACAAACAGAAAACATTTTATGGCATGTCAGTACTAAAGAGAAATAATAGCTGGAAAATAGATTTTGGTTTGATAGAAAGCCCACCTCTATTGTCCTTCTAACTGCTATGAGTTTGAGGACACTGATCTTAACCTTTTGCTGACAAGCAACCTTGAAGGACAAAAGAGAATTTATGACTTAACAATTACTGAAGAAATTAATCTGACTGAAGATGTTAATCTTAAGTGGGTTTTCCTATCCGGATTTTACGGAGATTCGGGTCATAAGTTCTAGTCATTGCCGACGAATAATTCTGTTGGGATCTCTAGGCTGGATTTACAAGAACTGGTTAATTAATAAATTAATTAAGTTTCACTTGTAATTATTCGCGGGTTAGCGGGGCTCGTTGTGGATTTAGTAGATTAAAACCGACCTAACTGCTGGAATAAACCTAGTCTGAAGGAATATTGGATTCGGTTCGCTGCGAATAACTAATCGGGTTCAGTGATAAATTAATTAGGTCTAAAGAATTAAATAGGGCTTGGCTGGAATAAATAGTCTTGAGTGGAAATAAATTATTTGGCCCAATTGTACTGAGTAATTTGGTCTGCAATTTAAATAAAAGGGTCGGTTCAGAATAATTAAGTTATTGGGCCTGGATTAATTTAATATGGCTCAATGGAATAAATGGCCGGCCCAAAAGAATTAAAAGGCCCGGCCCAGAAGAATTAATTCACAGCCCACTGATTTAATTGGCGGCCCAACTGATTCGGCCCAAAGGCTCGGCCCAATCCCATTTCTTCAGGCCTAGGTGGCTGATTTCGCGGATCAACCCGACCCGCGATCCGATATCTAACAAGGGGGTGTAAACCCTAACCCCACTCTCATTCTGGACTGCAAATCCCTAACTCAACTCTATCTCTCTCGACTCGGCAATGGCGATCCGCCTTCTTGCACCTCTTCTGCCATGTCGCGCCGCCTCTGCCGTGTAATAGCCCGAGTTTTAAAAATTGGTATTAATAAAATAACGAGTTCCCATGTTATTTGTCAAAAAGAAAGATGGCTCGATGTGCATGTGTATAGATTATCGCAAACTCAACAAGCTTACGTTGAAGAATAAGTACCCATTTCCGCGGATAGATAATTTGTTCGATCAGCTTAGAGGAGCGAGCGTATTCTCCAAGATCGATTTGCGCTCCGGATATCACCAGTTGAAAGTGCAAGCGGAGGATATTTCTAAGACTGCTTTCTGAACCCTCTATGGCCACTATGAGTTTGTGGTCGTTCCTTTCGGTCTTACGAACGCTCCGGCAGTGTTTATGGACATGATGAATCGAGTGTTCCATCCCTACTTGGACAAGTTTGTCCTCGTGTTCATTGATGACGTGCTCATTTATTCGAAGTGTTCGAATGAGCACGAAGAGCATTTAAGAGCGGTTTTAGGAACGCTAAGAGCGGAGCGGCTATTCGCTAAGTTCATTAAATGCGAGTTCTGGTTGAACGAAGTGATGTTTCTTGACCATATCGTGTCATCCAAAGGAATTCAAGTCGACCCCGTGAAGATAGAAGCGATCAAAAATTTGAAGGCTCCAACTACCCCGAATGAGATTCGAAGCTTCCTTTGGTTAGCAGGGTATTACTGGAAGTTTATAGAGGGATTTTCTCGTATAGCAAGGCCGCTAACTCATTTTTTACAAAAGGGAGTGAAATTCGAGTGGACATTAGAATGTGAAGCGCGTTTCCAAGTGCTTAAAGAGAAGTTAACCACAGCCCCTATCCTAGCGGTTCCTGAGCCAAATAAAGAGTACGTGTGTCCTGTCCCAATCTGGTGTAGACAAAAGTATGAAGGTGGGTTCAGGATTGTTGGTGAAGAAATTAGGGTACAAATCAGAAATTGGGGTTGTGAACGATGAATTGGAGAGGGAAGAAGGAGTTTTGGCGGAGGATCTTAACCGTATGCGTGGCATGCTGGAGATGAAGACATGCAGGATAGAAACTTGAAGAGGCGTGTTTTCTCAAATGCGGTTTTAGCATGCTTTCTTTAATTTTCGAATGTTGTTATTTTTAGTTAATTTTTTGTATTGCAAGTTGTTTCATTTTTGAGTCGAGCGTGTTATAAGCTCCATCTGGGTTTTCTTGGAGGTTCTTTCCCTGGGGTAAATTAAGTCGAACCATCTTAGGGTCCTTAGTATTTTTTACATCGAGGTTGTATTTTATTTGCAAGTAATGAATGAAGTTTCTAGTCTCACTCCTCTCTACTTTCTTCTACAACACTCCCTCCCCTTTCTGCAACACCATTATCAAAATACTTTCAATTCGCAGTTTAATTGATTGGGTTCTTAGCTTGTTTATTCATAGCATAAATAGAAAATACAAAAATATTAGGGGACACTACAATTGGTATCATCCTTTCTTCTTGATTTCCTATCCCAGCTTCCGTTTGATCTAGTGATCCATGGCAGAAAACACACGGTTGAAGAAGCTGGCGGAGTGTCAGCGGCAACTCGAACATTCTATCAAGGCTGAGCTCTGAATCGCGCATCACTTGAGCACAAACTCGCCGATAGTTACCCAGATCGTTGGCATGCAGCAACAATTCACATCAGCTTTAGCAGAAATCCGGGATCAGATTTCACAAATTGGTTCAAATTATAACTTGGGTGATAATTCTGTCTTAGGCCCAGGTCCCGGATCAGGTAAATTATAGACCAATTACATTCATACTCCACTGCCTAAGTTAGATTTCCCTTCTTTTGATGGTTCAAATCCTAGATCCTGGATTCTTAAAGTAACACCTATTTCAAACTCATGCCATCAGTTTTGGATGCCCAGTGAGTGCATATGGCCTCAATGTATTTTGAGGGAAAAGCATTATCTTGGATTCAAAATCTAAATCTAGAGTATTATGTATTATCCTGGAGGCAGTTCGTGGAACTGGTTTCCTCTAGGTTTGAAGATCTACGCACTTCTAAAATCATTGTTGAATTTAATAAGCTTAACCAAACGGGATATTATGATGCTTATGTGGACAGATTTGATGAGCTTAGATCATGTCTTTTATTGGAGGATGTTAGTGATGAATCGCTAACTCTCAAAACAGGTTGTGATAGTAAAGACACGTAAAGAAGAACACAGAGGTTTAACGTGGTTCGATATACTGAAGTAGATCTACGTCCACAGAGGTAATGGGTTTATGCTTTTATTGCTAGAACAGTATAGTATCGGAGTACAAGATAGCGTGCCCTAATTCTGTGCTAACTAGCTATTTATTTGAATCTATCTTTTGCATGGGCTTTGCTTAGCCCATGCCTTGCGGCCCAAGAGCTTTCCTTGGACGTACATGGTAAGTCCCGAGCAATCCGGTAGCGATTCCACCATTAGCGGCAGTTAAGAGCTGGCCGTTATAACCTTCCAAGATAATAGGAGTGATCGGCGGCGAAAATCTTGGGATTGGTTAATCTCTGCGCGCTGGTGGAACCTCGGTAAGCCGAAGGGGCACGCCTTGGTGGAACCGAGGTGTTCTAGTCTTGTCTGAGGTCGTAAGCTGTGCCTCGGTAAAGCTGAGGTATCCGCTTGTGCTCGGTGACAGCAACGCAGAAAGGTTATGCTTTGACCGAGGAGCCTTGCCGAGCTTCATCAATGCTTAAGAGGTCCAATGCTCTTTACCGGGCCAGTCGTTGCAGGTCCAGCATGAATTGGGCCTGGTGACTAGGCTGGTGGGTATTGGGCCACACTCTATCAAAGCCCCCCATAAGCGAGGCAATGAGGAGGTCTCGTTAGGCCTTTTCGAAATATTGCGTCGTAGTTATGTCTGAGCTGTGGTTTTTCCAAGCTTCCGGTGCGCGTCCGGGCTATGATTCGACCTAGCTTCATGCGTGTGGAGAGTGGGTCCCGCGCGTGAAACCTATTAATCAAGAATCTTGAGTTTCCCGCCTTTTTATGGGGAACCCGAAACGGCGCCTGCCCTTTCTACATAAATACCCGGTCTTTTCACTTTCTACACTTTCACCTTCTGCGAATTTCCCGATAATCTGTCAAATTCCTTCACCTTCCGGCGATTTTTGATCAACTTTCGGCAAGTCTTTTCCCCCCGTTCATACACTTCCTCGGCGTAACAATACCAAGTAAGTCATGTCCTCTTCTTCCTTATATGTTGAGGGTGGGGGTAACCTTTCTGAGTCGGTGCCGGAATCTGGGGGTAACGTGTCTGAGTCCGTGCCGGAGTCTACGCCCGATTCTCCGGCGGTCGCAAAGAAATCCAAGTCCGGGAGTGTCTCCGACTTCCCGTCCGTTTTGGGTGAGGAGGAACTCCTCACCATTCGCCACCGTTTTCATATCCCGGAGAGTTGCCAACTTCAGGTGGCCGGGCCTAGTGATCGGGCCGGCCGGCCGCCGGAGGGTTTCTGTACAGTTTATGAGGCATGTCTAGCCTCCGGATTACGCCTTCCCCTCCATCCGGTCTTCGTGGACTTCCTTGCTCGGCTAAAGCTCCCTTTAGGGCAGTTAACCCCCAACTACTTCATGCATTTAATTCCGCTAGCCGTAGAGGTTGCTAGGCTAGGGTTCCCACTTACCGTAGATGTGATACTACGGTTTTTTCAATTTAAAAAATTAGGGTCATGATGCTACACTTCTCCTCTCCTGAAATTCAAGCCTCAAATCAAATCCAAGCGCCCGGTGTGGCAGGGCGGATTCTTCTTCTGCTCTGGGACTGGGGCTCCATCCTTTGAGTGGCGTGTTCGCCCTATAGGCCGGATCCCTATAGATAGCCTAGGAAAGCTCGAGGACGAGCTAGTTAAGCTCGGCCTCTTTTCCAAACGTTATACCGAGCATGAGCTTGCTGAAGCTGGCCTCCGCGGCACGGTTTCTGAGGGTGAGACTGGTTATACGTGTATTACGTCGCTTTCCCACCCTTCTCCTGCTCCGCTTTTTCTGATGTGTTGTATTTTCCCCTTTTTCAGTGGCTTTCTGGAAAGAGGAGAAAGCTAAGGGTAAGGGTCGGGGTAAATGGAACCCTGTTATCTCCTTGCCAACCGACCTACAGGCTTCTAAAAAGCCAAAGGTCGTTTCTTCCTCCCACACGACAGTCTCTTCCTCTCTGATCTCTTCGGAGAGGACGCCCCCGCTCGATGACACCTCGGTAATAGTGACGAGGTTCACCTGGCAACCCGCCTTCCCCACCGGTCCAGTTTTGATAGAGGCTGGGTCTAGGCCAGTCAATATTTCCGCCGGATCCACCGAAGACGCTGAATGGCCGTCTGATGCCGTGGAGGTAATGTGCTGCTTTTATACTCAATTTTAACTTATCATCGCGCTTAGCTTATGTTGTTTTCTCCCGTTTCAGCAAGCTCGGCGTGAACCGAACGAGGCGCAGCCGAGCTGCGCCATCTGAACCGATCGTTGGCCAAGGCCGAGGATGACCTCGCCAAGGCCGAAGAAGACATCTCCCGTCTTTGGGAGAAGATAGGTGATTCCGAGCACCGGGCATCCTTGGCCCTGCAGGCCCAGAGAAAGAGTGAGGCTGAGACCCGGCTGCCAAGGCTGAGGTGTTGGAGATCCGGCAGCAGCTGCGGTAGCAGCAACAGCAACACGAGCTCGAGGTGGCGAGCTTGGTGACCGCCCAGGGTGAGGGTCTCCGTGTTTACACGGAGAAGCTCTTCACCTATCTTCAGTTCTCGGCGATGGTTAGTAACCTCGTCGACCTCATGAGGTCAGGTGGGGGGCTGAAGGCCTACACTCGGGTTGTGAAGGCAAGGCTACAGTCCTTACCTCTGCTGGAGCACCTGGTTTCCTCCGCTTCTCCACTCTCAGCCGAGGTGGTCCGAGCTTACACGGTGGACCAGGACGCCGTCATGGAGGCGGAGTACGTGTCGGCGGGCGACGTGGACCCGGCTGAGGTCATGCAGCCGTCAATCCTCGATGAGGACGACGCAGAAGAGGACGTGGAACAGAATGGTGTGAACGTGGAGGTCGGTGAGGATGTGGCCGGCGATGACGAAGGAAGCAGGCAAGCTGGTGATAAGGACCAGGGGACGTTGGATGTCTCCAACGTGCATCAACCAGCACATAGCACTGGGAAGATGTATGAGTCCTTCCCTGTAGTTTCTAGGACCCACTCCTCATTTTTTTGTGTTTTTTGCCGTTCTGTCTGTACTTCGGCCTTTGTGCCATCCTCGTGTATTTTTTGTTCTTTCATATTAATGAAAACCTCTTTTGCCAACTGTCACTCTTTCCTTACTGCTTTCCTTTTTTCTTTTTACTCTTGTAGTCTCCTTCGCGTCCTCACGAGTACTATATGGACGAGCTGCAGGACTTGTCACGCAAGCTTTTTCATGCAAAACAGGATACTGAGTACTGGATTGAGATGTACAGCCAAGCGACTGACGATGCAGATGACGCAAAGAAAGATACTGAATATTGGATGGACAACTACACCCGGGCTACTGACGAGGCCGTGCTGAAGGTGAAAGAAATCCAAGTAGAGCTCGACAAACTAGCTGCGCAACTGTTAGATACCCAACAACGTTTACAAGATTTGGAGTCCGAGCACGAGAAGACCGTCCGAGATAGATGGATCATTACCGAGGAGAACGTTGAGTATGAGGACATCATCCGCAGGAATGGCGGTCTTACTATTACTGAGGTCGAAGATAAGATGTACGAGGTGTGGGAGAAATGTGCACCTCTTGAAAAGGATGGTCGCGCCTTTACTGAGGAATTTCGATCTTACGTCCATGAGCTGAGGAAGTATTCCAGGATGTATGGCTTGTACGAGACCCGTTACCCGAGTCTAATGAAGTTAATTGCCGAGACTCCCCTTCCTCATGGTACTACCATAGTTCCTCCAGAACCTTATGCCGAGCCGGAGAGACGTCGTGGTAGGGGTCGGGGGAATAGATGGGCCCCCAGCTTACGTGGCCAAAGGGGGCGAGGTCGTGCTCGAGGCGGACGTGTGGATCTGCAGCAACTGGATGCTATACTTCGTACTGGCACAGCTGATGGTAGTAGGACCGGTAGCTCATAGAATTCATATCTTTTGTGATACGTTGTACCTCGTATTGCTATTGATCAGTCCCCTTGTAATTTAATGAACCATTTCCTGATATAAGTCATTGTAATTTCGTAGCTCGGCTGTGCTTTAGATAATGCATCTAGACCTCGGCTCCGCCGGAGGGAGCGACCCTCCGCTATTGCCGAGGTTTATGTTCCTTGTTCGGCGAGTTTTATCGTTAGGAGTGGTCTCCTTGCGCGCGCTTAAAAGACTCCTCACATATGAAGGAGTTAAGTAACCTTTTTAAGGATAGATTATTATCCCTTGGGATATTTCCTCGTCCTTACTAGGTTTATCCGAGCTTGAGGGTTTTATATCTTTAAAAAGATTTTCACCGCTCTTTTTCTTAGTGTCCCCAAGGGGGCCAGCCTTTGTGACTTGAAAAGAAATTAAAGTACAAGGTATATGTGGGAAAACACAACACAATGAAGAATAAAAAAAGAAGATGCAGAAATCAATTTTATTTCAAAAGTGAAAATGTTTTTTCTTGTACAAGAAGACTCGACAATGGACATATGAACACATGCATGACTTCCCACTTATACAAAGTACTTCTTTAGATTTGAAATGTGCCAAGTCCGAGGTAGAGGCTCACCAGACATTTTAGCTAGTTTGTATGTGCCTTTCCCGTAGACATCTGTGATTTGGTAGGGTCCTTCCCACGTCGGTTCGAGCTTGCCGAGCTTCTCCGCTTTGCTTACCTTGTTGTTTCTGAGGACAAGGTCTCCTACTTTAAATTCCCGGATTTTCACACGTCGGTTGTGGTACCGAGTAATTTGCTACTTATACCGAGCTTCCCTGATGAAGGCTTGCTCCCTCATTTCTTCCAGCAGGTCAAGTTTGGCTCGGAGGTTCTCCTCATTTGGTTTGGCCGTAAAGTTGGTGATTCGTGGGCTTGGCAGACCGATCTCCACCAGGATGACTGCCTCGGCTCCGTACACCAAGCTGTAGGGTGTTTCTCCCGTTGTTGTGCGAGGTGTTGTCCGATATGACCAGAGAACTTGTGGTAAATTCTCGGCCCATTTCCCTTTAGCTCGGTCGAGACTGGTCTTTAATCCTTTGACCAGTGTCCTGTTAGTCACTTCAGTTTGCCCATTCGCCTGCGGATACGCTGCTGAGGTGAACTTCTGCTGAATTTCGAGCTCTTCACACCAACTCTGAAAACCTTTGTCCGCCAACTGCGTGCCGTTATCTGACACTAGGACTTTAGGTATACCAAATCGACAGACGATGTATTTCCACACGAAGATCCGAGCTTTGTGGCTAGTGATTGTTGCCAAAGGCTCTACTTCTACCCACTTCGTGAAGTAATCGATAGCTACGATTAGGAACCGTAGCTGTCTTGGAGCTCGTTCGAACGGTCCTACTATATCAATGCCCCACTGCATGAACGGCTATGGGCTCTGCATAGTAGATAGCTCGGTTTGTGGTAACCTCGGTACGTTGCTGTGTACTTGACACTTCTGGCATGTTTTGACTAGCTGGGTAGCGTCTTTAACCATGGTAAGCCAATAATATCCAATAATATCCCCACCTTAACACTTTCTTAGCTAACGCCCTGGCTCCAATGTGGCTGCCGCATGACCCTTCGTGCACCTCTCGAAGTACGTAGTCCGCTTCCTCCAGTCCGACACACCGTAGTAGCGGTTGAAGGTAGGCTTTCTTGTAAAGAACACCCTGCTGCTGCTCGTATTGTGTGGATCTACATAAGATCTTACGAGCTTCAAGCTTGTCGTCCGGTAGACTTCCATCCAGCAAATAGGAGAGGATTGGGGTCATCCAGTTTGGTTCCGTAGAGAGGAACTGGACTTCCGCTTCTTCTATACTCCGGTGGCTTACCTCTTCTGTCGGAAGTGAATTTGCCACTGGGCTCCCCTTACTTAGCGCATCAGCTCGGTTGTTCTCCGCCCGCGGAATCTGATAAACATGGATTTTCTACGCTTTTTACGGTTCTTTAATGCCGATTATTCGATGTAAATCCATTGTTTACATAC
>JAOWBJ010069081.1:0-10131 GCA_028566335.1 Monarda citriodora
TTGGTTAAAATTGTTTGGGCATGTGTCCACTGAGTGCTTCAAAGTACTCAGCCCTGCATACGTTTTCCCTGTGTGCAAGTTGAGCAGCTCGCGAGGGTTCGGGGTGACATAGCGGCTTGCCGAAGTCCGAGGTCCGAAGCTCTTGGTAGTGTTCGTCCTCATACGAACACTGAAGTCAGTCCGCAGCTATCTCCAGCTTACCCTTTTTCCAATGTTCAAGGTTTTTGTAATAGTTCCAGATACTAAGTGTTTTATCTCGGTTTTTCGAAGACTAAGCGTTGTGTGTAATTTAGTAATGTATGAACCCCCTTTTTAAAACTAAATGTTTGAGTTCCAAGGAAATGTTCTTATTTCTTAATAGACTTTTAAAATGCTTCGGCACTGAAGTTGTTCTCGTCGTTCCCTCACACCTCGACTCTCTGGTGCGAATGTTTTTAATTAAATCAATAGTGTTATTTACTCACTTAAAAATCTTTTCGGCTCGGTGTTGGAACTGTCCTCTTCATACACACCCTCTTTACATTGGTAACGCTACCTCGCTTCCCTATTATGTTCCAAACCAGTGCCTAGTCTCCTATTGGCTCCTATTCGTCTCGCTTCTGTTCGCTTTACGCTGTAAGGTAGCGAGCATTGGACTCAGCCATCCTTAGCGGGTCTAGGGTCGTTACAAAAATGTTACAAAATAGTATTACTAATTGTCTTCTTATTTCACGGTATAAGTTACCTAAACCCTAAATAATTTATTGCCCACTTTTATTGCTAACGTTAACTATCTTCATTTGGTGTTAATTCCATCCGTCGCAATACGCGGACACCATACAGATCACATAAAACTCATCTTCTGGTTTACAAAATTAATTTGTCTAAATCATTAGAAATATAAATTAAAATATTAAATATCGTTGAACAATATAATATACTCTGCATCAGAAAAAAGAACCATTTGTATTTTTGGATGATGACGAGTATAATTATAATTTTAAGGGTCCTCTACGCTTTCTACCCCTTTTGAAAGACCAATGCGAAAAATGTCCCTTTTTGAAAAATCAATGCGAAAACTACCATTTTCTATTATTTTGAAGTATTTTATTGTTTCAGAAGTCGTGCTGGGACTATTTTAATCTTATTTGGGTCCCACTTGTATTTTTATATAAATATACACTTATAAATAATACTACTGTATTATTTTCTGCGTAAAACCGTGTAATTTTCGAAGCATTATACGGATTTATTTACGCTAACATATAAATTACAAATAAACTCCATTAGACTAAAAATAATATTTTAGAGTCATTATGATGGGATACCGCGCGGATATCTGCCGGAAAATATGTTTCCGCCATACATTTGTTGCACGGCGGAGAGAATTTTCCGACCTATATCCAGCGCGGTAACCCACCCAATCATACACCAAATGTTACAAGATTCACAAAAATGTGTTTATAAGTCAACATGTTTACATATTACATACATATTATAAATTTTTGAATTTAATTTAAGGGAAATCGTTGAATGGCAGGCGGCAGCCTTAGGGTTTTTGCCACCCGTGAAATTTAGGCTGCCAAATAATGTGAGCTAGCGGTTAGATGAGAATTGAATTTTGGCATCCGATGCTATGCGTAAAGTCTCTATATATACCAGTAATCTCGAATGAAATGTTACCTCTAAAATTTCAATTCAAACTTAAATAAGCATTCATTTTTTCGATTTTAAGGTTTTTGTGCTCTCTCAAAGATGAGTGAGCACGAAACATTCATTCATGTTCTAGCTTTGCATAACCGGCCTCATTCTGTTACATCTCAAAGTATCTTGTGCACAGGACCTGCTTGAATGGCTGTGTAAAAAAATTTGGCCGACGCGGACGGGTTTAGGGTCACCTACCACTAGCTGACGCCCTTTCGACCCTCGGCGTATCTTGCACTCGAGCAGGTTCATCTTCTCAAGTCATTGCACAAATAATTAGAGTCATTGCACCGTTTAATCGGTACATTGATTGCTTTGTAATTGGTAGTTTTTTTGTTGTGTAGTGGTAGTTCTATTGATTTGTTCAAGTCATTGGACAATAGTTAGAGTCATTGCACCGTTTAATCGGTAGATTGATTGCTTTGTAATTGGTAGTTTTTTGTTGTGTAGTGGTAGTTCTATTGATTTGTTCAAGTCATTGGACAATAGTTAGAGTCATTGCACCATTTAATCGGTAGATTGATTGCTTTGTAATTGGTAGTTTTTTGTTGTGTAGTGGTAGTTCTATTGATTTTTGAGTTATTTACGTTTCTTCAATTATACGACTTCAAAAATTAGCTTCATTCAACGTAATTTTATTTATTTCATTTCAATCGAAATGTTAAAAATATATTATTAATAATTTACAAGTTAGTATAACGATTTACTTGCGCTAACACATTGAACATTTAAATATTACAAATACACTCCATTGGACCTAAAATAATATGTAGGATTTATTATGCTTGGATACCGCGCTGTATGTTTGCCGGAGAATATATTTTCGCCGTACATTTTAATCTCGGCGGAGAGAAATTTCAGGCCTATTTCCGGCGCGGTAACACTATCCATAATACTCCACGAATCTTTAAATATGTAAATATATGTAGACATTTAGTCATCGTGTATATTATATAATTTTTGAATTTAATCTTTGGGGAATCGTTGAATGGTAGGTGGGAGCTATAGGGTTTTCGCCACCCGAGAAATTTAAGGCTGCCAATTAATATGACCTATGGGTTAGGTGAGAATTGAATTTTGGCATCCTCTGCTATTGGTAAAGTCTCTATATATACAAGTAATCTCGAATGAAAAGTTACCTCTAAAAAAATCAATTCATTCTTCAATAAGTCTTATTTATTCGAATTAGGGTTTTCGTGCTCTCTCTAAGATGAGTGAGCACGAAACATTCATTCATGTTCTAGCTTTGTAGAACCGGCCTCATTCAGTTACATCTCAAAGTATTTTGTGCACATGACCTGCTTGAATGGCCTCGTGTACAAAATCTTGGGCGGCGCCGAAGGGTTTAGGTTCACGGTGACCTACCACTAGCAGATGACCTTTCGTCCCCCAGCGTATCTTACACTCAGCAGCTTCATCTTCTCTAGTCATCGCACAATAGTTAGTGTATCTATTCTCCTCTTCTCATGTACTATACAATTTTCTGAGGTTTACTTTTCTCTTTTTATGCACCGTGTAATCGATAGATTGATTGTTTTGTAATTGATAGTTTTATTGTTGTGTAATAGTAGTTTTATTTATTTGTGAGGTATTTACGTTTCTTCAATTATACGATGTCAGAAATTAGCTTCATTCAACACACTTTTATTTATATCATTCGAAATGTTAAAAAGATATTATTAATAATTTACAAATTATTATGAAGAATAAACAAACACATTAGTTGCACCGAATATCAGACAAAACACAATAATTTTAACCAAATATACCTAAAAACGATTATTATTGGAATAAATACTTCCATATAATGGAGCATTATATCGCGCCTTCCGGTGGACGATAAAACTATATCCGTCGTTATGTCGGAGGTCGGCGGAGGTCATTTTCCAGCAAATATCCGAGGCGGTATCAAACACCAACAAATGAAGAATTTTATTATATACTATAAGAAGTATTATTATGTCACAAAAAATGCATAATAAACACACATTAGAATTTATCATCTTCTAATTATTTTAAATATATTATTTATATTTAACCAATTAATATTAAAAATATATATAGCGTTTTATACTCAATAAATTGTGGCTCGAAAAAAAATCATTAAACATGTAAAAAATGAAGGATTTTTATAGAATATAATACCGCGCCGGATAAGGGGCGAAAAGATGATCTCCGCCGTACACGTCGTCGGACAGCAGAAGCCTTGTTTTAGGTAGACTCTGGCATGGTATTGGTATCCTCCTCTATCCATATCATAAAAGAAATTATTTTATAATTTATAAGGCCAATATGTAGTAACGAGGCACTTCACTCATGGAGAATTATGATAAAAAAGAATAAAGCGCATGCATGTCATATTTGAATGGCTCGACCATGCCATTACACTTTATCAGATTCTTATTTCATTCTGTCATAAACAACAAACAAAAGAAGACAAACAATACATCACACAAAACAAACCCTATTCTCAAACATTTGTTATCGGTATTTGAATTTGAATTCTAACTCAAAATTCAATCTTAGTGATTGAAGAGAAACTCTATAAGTAGTTTCTTTGAACACAATTACGATTATAACATATTTCATACAAATTTGCACATTCATTTGTTTGTTCGATTTACCAAAAGTAAAACAATGGCGCCGAGAAAGAAATTCGGGCAACCCGATCAACATTACGCCCACCACATCATAATGCCGAAAAACGAATCCGGCATTCCCTTGGAAGTAATTCTGAGAGATATCTTGGTACGTTATGATTTCATAAAAATATCTTTTTTAATTCTTTCAAATGTTTTTATGATTTTTTGTTTAGTGTTTATTCGTAACAAAATTTTGTTTTCTCTTAATTTTCGAGTAGATTAAATTTAAAATTTTGCTTATGTCGCATAAATGATATCGTACCAATAAACTTTAAAGTTTATAGTGTGAATTAAATGACAATGAGACAGGATACTGCGCCGTATATGTTACGGAAAAAATCGTACGCCGTCAAAGTTATGGACGGCGGATGCTATTATTCCGGCAATTTAATAAAGCAGTATGACATCCTAAGAAATCCGTAGGTTTAGGGTTTATATGATATTCAGTTTAATTCTGTTTTATTTGTCTGTATAAATGTGTATTTTTATTTTAAAGAAATATTATTCGGTTTGGATTTAGTTTATTTAAACTCCCGAATGGATTAAATAATATATTACTTTTTTTGGTCAGAAGTACTAATATTACAACATATAATTACCTTTCCAGGTCAATTTTTGTTTATCTCATCAATTTCACTTTGTGTATGAAATTTTGTAATTTATTAGTTTAATGAAAATTTATATAAATTACGAGAATAGTTAAATGTCTTCCCATAGATGGTGACAACCAAAGACATAATAACATTTATGGTTAAAATATTGGTTTTTCGGTGGGCATACCGCGCCTACCTTGTCCGAAATGTGTTTATATGTTATTTTGCCAATTATGTGTTAATTTGAATTTCATATATGTGTTTATAATTTGTAGGCTTCCTCACGGCCTTGGTTTCGTAGACAATATTTGATCAATATCGACATCAATATCCATGGGTGCTTACTCGTACAAGACGCTCCTCCACTATTTAAGAACGTTTCGGAGGGCGGCACCTCATATCACTTATACGATCCCGCATGAGCACTTATTGTTTGGGCATTCGAGGTTATACTAAGACAGTTTGGGGATATCTTTAGGGCAAGGATTTCCCAAGAAGAGACTCCGAGGTGTTTGCGTTGGAATTTTCGAACAATATTCCCGGGTGTTTCCGAGACGATGATGGGCTTACAGTTTGACGTCGGTGATGGTGCTACCCACTTGATCGAGCCGGATAACAGGGAGCTCGGTGCTCCTTACTTCCTATCGGTACATGAAACTGACGCACTGTTCGTAAAGTTTCAAGTACCTTCCGATGGTCACATACGGAGTGCATCTTCGTCCCACGCAGGACATACTTTAGAAGAATGTGCAACTTCGTCCATAGGGAATCGGACGGTCTTAACTGAAGAATAGATGGAGTTCGTTGCGGAGAATGTTGTCCGACGGAAAAACAAGAAGCTCCTGCCCAGAAGTGTACATGAAGTCAAAAAAAGGTCGTTGAAATGGGTCGTGGCTTCGTCGCATGTGGTACGTTAACCATGTCTAGTCTAGTGCACAGAACAAGTGCATCCAGTCGGTCTGTCCGGATGGAATTCACCCAAAGAGACACGTCTTCTGCACGCTAGATGCCATGCTACCTGTTAGCACCCCCTCATTCTCGGGTCATCCTCCTTTTCAGACCCCAATGGTAAGATAAATCAACATTTTTTTTTATTAATTATAATAATATCAAATTTCCTTAATTTTATTGAAATCTCAAGATTGTTAACCATTTTCAGGGTATTGCATCGACTGGCGGCGACTCTCCATCCATCTTCGCTCCGCCGCAATTACTATGTCGCTCTATGCAACCGGATCCACCCAGGGCATCTCTCCCTGAGACCGCATCTACCTTTTGGGGTCAATATACACAATAGGAACGGCCTACTCGACTCCCTCACATCCAAACGTTACAATTCGGCAACCTCCGAGGCATTCAGTCGGTTCCACCCAGGTACTAATTCATTGAATGTAAACCTCCGTGTAAAAAGATTCAACTTTAATTCTAAAATATACATGTAGGGTTTGCGTAGTCCGAGTTCGACCTCGTATAGAGGTGCTAGGAACACGTATTTGCCCCAGACGGGACCTATTTGGCACGAACCAAAAGTAATGCTTGCTTTCGAGCAATTCATGCAATCATCCAAAGCTACCACATGGGTGCAGGAGGGGACTCGTGAGATGTCTCCTGAGTTTTTCAGGCGGATCAAAAGCCCGGAGATTGATTGGGACTTAGAGGTACACGTTGGTGACATTATATTGGTCCGGTACTAAAATTATGTTTTAACTAGGCATTGCTTTTCATTTTCATCTTCGAAGTGCAGATCATGGACCTTGCTCTAATGACATTGCGTACGAGGCTGAGGAAGAAGGTCTACGTGAAAGACACACTACGGGATCCGCAAGCTGTAGTTTGCAATTTTGACATTATGGTAAGTTACACGTATTAAATAGTTGTCCCTTTGTATTTGATAAATATTGTTTTTTAATAAATATTGTTTAAACTTAAAGTAGATCCAGTTTCGGGCTGACTACGCAAGATTACGAGCTGAAGTGGAAGTAATGTTAAGGACGGGCCAAGAGCGGAGCGCGGGGCTAGTAGCTACAATCCATAAGCTTGCTAACCAGAACTGGGAAATTCCACCTCTACTGGTTGGGTTACCTTATGGCGCTAAAGGGATCCCCATGGTAATGCCCGTCTGGTGGGGCGCACATACGGTGAAGCTCTTTCGTGAAGTTAGCTTTATATATATTTTACATGTATCGTACTCTTGACCGTACTAATGTTGATGAACATGTCATGTGCGTAGGTCATAATTCCATGGGTCGTGGGGAGTGACCAACGCGCAATACCGATCATCATTCGAATAGTACCCAATCCAAGATTTTTCGTTCTTGATCCGTATTACGATTATCTTCCAGAGGAAGAACAAAGGCGTGTCCTGGTGGATTTGAACCCCTTGTTCGTGCTTTTTCCGTTGTTCATTGCGAAGCTGGGTTATTGGACTCTGAATACCCTAGTTGCTCGTTCGGGACCAGAACGCTTTTCGTATAGCATTTTTGCGAGATATGACCTCACACATACGGACCGCGATAATGATCATGGACCTTTGTGTATAATGAATATTGAGCGATTCATTTTAGATAGGCCACTACCAGGGAACGTGGATGGTGCACTCGATATGTATAGAGAGCTTGTAGCTTGTAGGATTTTCGAGCATAGCCGTATATTGTGACTTAGAGTTGTAAATTATTTTGATTACAATACACATTTTACTATGTAAATTATTTAAACGAAAAAAAAAAAACAAACTTTTGAACTTAAATGTTTGGTTCACAAAATGAATACCGCGGTAAATATATGCACCTAATGTCATTTCCGTCGTTGTGTCAATTACTGGCGGAGATACAACTTATCGCTGTCAATAGGCGCGGTATACATTTCCGTAAATATAAAATTATTTTTTAAAACCCTACCGTCTAATCCATTTCTCAAATTTCATTCGCAGCAAGCAAAATATTTCATTAAACACTTTCGATATATTAAATAAAAAAATCGTAAATTACTAATTTTTCCACAAAATAAATAGAGACATAAAATTAAATTTTACTGACAAGAAACACATATAAAACAACCGTTAATAATATTTCAGATTTTCTGGAGCACCATACCGCGCCATAAACTATACGTAGAGGACATGTCCGCCGTCGACATTGAATCCGACGGAAATATATTTTCCGGTATAAACAGGCGCGGTATGAGGCTCCAGAAATTCTAAACTTTTATTTAAAACAAGATTTTGTAATCATTGTTTAATAAAATAGTGTATCTACATTTTAATATATAATGTTATATATTCGAGAATTTTTTTAAAAAAATAATTAACTATTCAATGAAAATAATTAATAAGTGTAATATATTTGACTAAAACATATATCAAACAACTTGTAATTAAATTTAATAATATTTAGAGATATGTACCGTGCTAGTTACCCATCAGAAATCGTATTTCGCCATCGTCGCCGTCTACGGCGTCGTGTTTATTTCGTACTTCTTAACGACGCAGTATGTTCTGATAATGCACTTAAATAGTTATTTTAAGCATTATTATTTAATATTATTTTCCATTCTGAAGAAAAGTATACGAGGCACTTAAAACAAAGGGCTAATAATTTAGATATGAAAATTTTGAAAAATTTGGATCGGATTGGGGCACTGACGTCTGGTGTGACCTCTGATCCCGCAATGTAAGCATGGCCTAGGAACCCTACCTCCATGTGGTCGCTTGGCCTCGCCTCGTCCTCGCCGGTGCGAATCCCTCGGTCTTCCGGGAAGCCGTCGATACACGGGCGGGAGGACTTCAATTTTCGAAATATGTGGCGGAACCGTCCATAGTGCCTTTTTTGGGACCCCCAGATTGGAATTGCAAAGCATGCTTTGTACTTCTCGCGGCTGTAATAGGGTGCACGTATTGAACAATGTTCTCATTGTTCTTCCTAAAATAATTTAACAGTGGTTAATACAATTAATAAGTTAAATGTGTGGCGTACATACGAAAACATACCGTATTGCCGCAATGGCGTGTGCGCACGGTAGACCTTCTAGCTGCCACAGTGGGCATTCACATGTATGCATCCGTAGGTCGACCCTAACTTCTCGCTTCGAGGTTATCACCTTGTAGATTTGTCCTTCATCTACCCTCGAAGTCCTATAGCCATTCGAGTGCTCTAGTGCCACACATAACTTTATTCTGGCCTCAGTTTGCACTTGGTTGGTGTCCATTCTGCACTTTTCACGTCGTTCAGCAAACCATTGTTCAGTGAGTAACCTGACGGCATCCAAGCAAGCACATATTGGAAGACGTCGTGCCCACAAGAGGCACTTATTGAATGATTCAGCGGCATTCGACTTCATATTGTCGTAGCGTTGGGCCGGGAAAGCAATTATAGACCACTTCTGCGGGGTGAGCTCAAGCAATCTGGCGTAGGCAAGCCTGCTATTGCCGAAGATACTCTGTACGGCCTTTTCAATTTCCTGTGCATCAGATGTGTATGCCGCTTTCAAAAATTGCTCGACGACATATTTAGTGTACACGAAAAATTTCTTTTGAAGATGATAGACACAATATGCATGGTGCCGGTAAACACTCCCTCACAGTATAGATGATGGATGGATGCATATCAGAGACGATAAGATGGCCACTTAAATCATGAAATGCAGTTGGAAGGCAATTAAAGAACCAAGTCCACGCCTCGTTGTCCTCCACGGGACCAATTCCATAGGCCAACGAGAAAAGCTGCTCGTTCGCGTGTTTTGCCACTGCTACTAACTGTTGGCCCGGAAAGCACTGACACACGTAGAGGGGGGTGAATACGTGTGTAGAGGATTTTTCCTCTTTTTGCAGATTAATTAAACTTGATTGAGAAGTCCCCTCTTAGTGAAATTTCTTAAGCCAAGACTGAGCAATCTTTGTAACTGTGGTTACAAGGATCGCTCGCTCAGAGCTTTAAGTGTGCGGAATGTGGTGAGCGATAGAGTGCTTATTAAGAAAACCTCTTTTCTCCTTTAAAGAAAGTATTGTTTTCTTAAGTGAGTATGTGCAGTATGGACAATGTAAAGCAGTAAAGGCAGAATTAAAATAGTGCAGAGAGAAAAGACACAAAGAGTTATAGTGGTTCGGAGCAATTCTCCTACATCCACTCTCTTCCAAACTAAGAAGAAATTTCACTAACGAAGTTAGCTACCGGTACTTCTGTCCCCGGTAAGACGGCTCGCTAATACAAGTTAGCTCC